>MQRK01239855.1:6416-17340 GCA_001938485.1 Girardia tigrina | reverse complement strand
GTCGATCCACGCACAACTGTTTGAGCACTCGCTCGAAACTTGAAGCAAATTGGAAAGTCAAAAAAGCTCGATAATTGGGTACCTCAAGAATTGAAAGAAAGGTCTAAGAATCCCCGTTTGGAGGTGTCTTCCGCACTTCTTTTCTGCAACAAGAACGATCCGTTTCTCAATCGGATTGTAACGTGTGATGCGAAGTGGATTCTGTACGACAATTAGTGACGTTAGACAGATGTTTTGACCGCGATGAGTCTCATCGCCACTTTTATAAACCGAAATTTCACCAAAAGAAGGTTATGATGACTGTTTGGTGGTCTGCGGTCAGTCTCATTCATCACAGCTTTCTGAATACGGGGAAACGATCCCCACAGAGAAGTACTGCGAACAAATTGACAAAATGCATCATGAGCTCCGATGCATGTGCCCGAGATTTGTCAATATGAAGGGGCCCATTCTCCTCCACGACAACGCCCGGCCACACATTACAAAATCGACCCTAAAAAAGCTAAAAAAATTGGGCTACGAAACTCTGCCTCATCACTCTACTTACCGGACCTCTCTCCCACCGACAACCATTTTTTTCAAGCACAACGTCCTCCAGGAAAAATGTTTCAAAAACCAAGACGACGCTAAAGACGCATTTAAAGCTTTGATCGCATCCAGAACTCAGTNATCGACCCTAAAGCTAAAAAAATTGGGCTACGAAACTCTGCCTCATCACTCTACTTACCGGACCTCTCTCCCACCGACAACCATTTTTTCAAGCACAACGTCCTCCAGGAAAAATGTTTCAAAAACCAAGACGACGCTAAAGACGCATTTAAAGCTTTGATCGCATCCAGAACTCAGTACACTTTGGGCATCAATAAACTTGTTTCTCATTGCCAAAATTTATTGATTCTGATGGTTTTTATTTCGATTAATAAAGCTAATTCTGTGCTGAGTTACATTTGTTTAAAGTTTAGGTTTAAAAACCTGCATTACTTTTGCAACAACCTAATATATGATATGATATAATATAATATTAAACTATATTAGTTTATATTATATAATATTTTAATTATATCATATTATTATATTACATCATATTATATTATAAATATTTTTCTTTGACTTTAAAGGGATATTTATTAAAATAAATGAAAATAATTTATTACAAATCTTTTCGTGACACGAGACAAAAATTCTCTATTAAAACAATAAAATAACACCAAAATTATTTTGACTGTCATTTGTTTAAACCGATATTTAACGTGTTTTATAATTATATTTTCGTGGAAGATAATCCTCATTAAATTGGCTCTTTAAAGCTTCTTTAATGAAATAAACAATGTTAAACGAATTTTTTATTTCAGAAACTAACACAATTTATATTCCCACATATATATATATATATATATATATTAGTTGCTTTAGAATATCGGCATTATTTTTATTTTTTTTGACGTATTTAAAATATATAAAAAAATAAATATAGAAAATTTGTTTTTAAAAAACTTTATTTATATATAACAGTGAAGCAAAATTGATAGTTTTATCAAAATCTTTCAAATTAGTTTACATCCTCTTTCGGTCTACAAATTTTAAGAACATTTTATTTTGATTAAATTATATATAAATAGTAAAATTGTAAATTTACACGAGATTTTTTATACGTATAAATTAATAGTTTATATTTTATGGTTAATTTTATTTCAGTTTTTCTAATATAATTATTTATATTTTTCTTAATCATAAACTCTTAATAAAGACACCGATGAGAGGGTCCAGAGCATCCATCATGGTGGAGACATCCAAAAAGATTCTTGTCGACAAAATCTGGAAGGATGAATAAGATGCTCAAATTAAATTAGGAATAAGAATTTGTACATAAAGGAATAGCCAAGCATATACTGACTGAACAGAAGATACATTATGTACTTTGACTTCAGAATTTGATTATATTGAGTCTATTACAATTACAAAATGAATTCTGAAAGTAAAAGTCAAAAATCATTTTTAGAAAATGATTTAGAAATTCTTTTGTAAGTAACTTATTCTTGCCGAAAATCCAAGCGAATATTCTGTTTCATTGTTCTGGTAATACTTAATTTCAGGAACGTAATGAAGGATTAAAGTCAAAGTATATTACAATTGAAATACATATGTGAAAATCATTGATTCTTCTAGTAGAAAGTCGGACATCCTTCGAGGCTTCAACAGCCTTGAAGCTTTCTGACGTTGACTTCATATGATACAAGAACTTTTAGGACCTCAATTAGTTTTTGTATGCTGCTGTTTGACGGATATGACATTTTCAGTATTGTATTACGTATGGGTGTTTACCATCAAAGTTAACACTGACGTGTTATTTGGCTTGGAGTACCATTTTGATCAAGTATTAACTCAGCTCAATCATCAACATAATGTAACAAGTTGCATTTTGTGTGCGTTTCACCATAAAAATCCTCCGAACACCTTTGTTAAGCTCATGCATATCCACATTGTTATAGTAAAATGCTGTTCTTTGTCGAAACTATAAACTCTCATAAACATTGCTCACTAGGTTTGCAACGAATAACAAACAGGCTGTCACTCTCAAAAATCTTAATTAGTGTTTCCACGCTCTAACCAAACTTATTCAAATCCTCATAGCAGTTCTTTCTTTAAAAATTTAAAGCTTCCAATGAAATAAATCAAAAATGATTTGCGATTTGCAAATTAATTGGGTTTATGAATTTCATTGTCACAGTTGTAACAACTCGTACATTGAAGAGACAAATTGTCATCTCAAAACTCGAATTAGTGAGTATTCACATTTTAGTCGATCGAGTAAGGTTCTTGATGATTGGTTACATTGTAAAACTAGAATCTCTTCTATTTCAAAGGATGAGTTTTCTGTTTTACAAAAGGGCTTTGATTCACACAATGAGCGGCAATTTTGTGAATCATTATTAACACGACACTACAACCCATTAATAAACATTCAACATGGACAAGATAAAGTAGTTTCAAATCTTAAAATTGTTACTTTAAAAAAAATTTAAAACATTTTGGCATTATTATCAAATAATTAAAATAAATCAAAAAGTCACTATCTAAAAACTAACTTTATAAAATAAACATTAAAACTTGCAAATATTGAATTATAATTGCAGATGATGAAATATGAAATTCCGAAACACGTTCGATAATCTATTACTTAAAAAAACTTTAAATTATTTTACTTACACACACACATATATATATATATATATATTCTGGCCGACCCTCAGATTGCCAGAGGATCAGATGGTAACATATGAGAGACGCAGCAATTCAGATTCAATCATAATCGACCACGATGTTTTCCAATAAAACGAATTTCGACCAAATATCTCTATTTTCAGAACAGTTACAAAATCCCAACAAAAATCGACAAAAAATCTCTTAACACAAACTATTATTTCGAGTTTAATTTCAACAAAAAAACTTTTAGTATAAATCAATATCACAATATGTCTTAGAACATCGATATGACCATAATCACAACAGCCAATCAAAATGATGTATGCCTCCCACGTGACTCACAATCCCGCAACAATTATTTCAAATAAACAATGAACGAAAATCATTCCAAATTTAAAAACTTATTTCCTTTTATTTTTTTAATCTTTTAATTTTTTTAAAGTTATTTCATTATTTTTTTAAGACTTATTTAATATTTTTTTAAACATTAGTTGATTTATCAGTGTTTATACATATCAGTTGTTGGGAGCGTTGTTGAGTTCATAAAATTTTTGAATTCACAATCTTATCAAATTAATAATTAAACAATTACATTCCGTAAAATATTGTTAGAGATATGTTAAAATAAGATTTTCAGAAATTTAATGTAAAAATTAATTTATGTAAGAAATAAAATAAATTTTACGGTAGGTTTATTAAAAGATTTATGCAAAGATTTATTATAAAGTAAACAGGTTAATTTCAATTTTGATGAAAATATTTAATTGAAATAAAATCAAAAGTAATATAAAGTTTAATATTTTATTTGTGAAATGAAAATAAACTAAAATATTTTTTGTAACTTTTATTTTACACAATTAAATCGAAGTAAATTAAAAATGTAATTATAATTTTTTTCGGAAATTGTATTTGGAATCAAAATAAAATTGTCAAACAATTAAAACTATTATGAAAACAAAATGACAATGCTATTGTATTGAATCGTGAAATTTAATTGAGAAACAGATAAATTTAAATGTACCATAAAATTGAAATTTAATAAAAGATGCAACAAAATTTTTATGACAAAATTTTAATAAATTCACTTTATAATTTTTCATTAATTTTTTATTAGAATTTTAATTCGTAAAAAATACAATAACCATATTTATATTTATATCAATTCTTATTTATAATGGTTTGTGTAAAAAGAAAGTGCAAAAGTTCCTCGAAAATATTTGTTTAAAAAACTTAAATTGTGGTAGAAATAAAGTTTTGCGTTAATTACATCTTCTTTTGATCAAGAACCCAATATCAGTTATATGAAACAAAAAAAGAAAACGAATAAATCAGTGTTTCTTTCAGCCTAAATGTTTCGGGGGGGGGAACCTTGTTTTCTAGGGAGTGTTAGAATTTATTTGTTTTTTAATTGACTACATGTGTTGGTATTGCAACTATATAATTAACATTGCTATACAATCAGTAAGTCAACATAAACACCAAAGGTAAATGATTTATAATTAACTAATGCACAATATAGTATCAACCCATAAAAGGGATACAAATTCGCCTGTCCTTTTGTCTATGCCAAATACAAAGAATTTCGCACGCTTCCTCATCAGAAAGTGTATCCTTTCCATCGATGAAAATGAGCACACACGATTCTAGATTTGTGAGAGAGAGTCACTGTCTAAGTCTAGTTTCGATTCGGTTCATTAGACTAAAGTACTTCTCAACAGAAGGTGTACCAAAAAGAAACAGGAGAATAATGAAAGCTAATATTGGAAGATTTGGAAAGGTGCCGCTTAGCATCCCGCTGGTGTTGACAATAGAGCGAAGAACTTTACTAGAGCATGGCACGTTTTTTTTCATTTGTAGAATGGCTATGTGATTTCGGAATACGTTAAACTCTTCAATCACATTCACAACAATATTTTCAAGGAATGGGTGACTCTTGCAAATTGTTCGCAATTGAGCATGAGAATTTTGGAACATCTGTAGAATTTTGGTGAAAATGAAAGATAGATATAGCTATGCACATGGCCATCACCTTATCAGAAAATCTAGAATCCATACTGTCAAGTAAACATTCAATAAATGGATTAATCCCTTTGGTGCCTAATCTGTCTTCCTCTGCCTTGTTGTCTTCAACGATTGCTAATGAATTCGATTGAAGGAAGTAAGTGAAATCATCTTCATTAAGAGGTTTATCTCTTATATCAGTCAAAGTTAAACGTTCAGTAGTAACAATTTTCTGCATAGTGACAAGTGTAGCTGTTGCTGTTTGAAATTGCTTTGCCAAAATTGAGAGAGGCTGAGAATTCTTTTCAGGGCATGAAAAATTATAATTCCTTTGCGAGTTTGAAGTGTCAGTAGAAGGCCACCAGCCTTTGAGGATAAATCACGACTGTTGGCATGAATTTCTTGCAGAGTAACTATGATAGGATGCATACATTTGGTTGTTGCTGAAACACATTGATAGTGTGATGTCCATCTTGTGTCTCGAACTCGTATGAGTTCTACTTGGGGACCACCTAGAATCTCCTGTATAGCCTTAAATTTACGATTGTTTTTGGTACAGTTATAAAGTAACTGCCAAAAACTATTAAGAACAGAGAACATGTTCTTTATGTACCTGTATTTATGTGCTGCATAAACACACACATGCTGCAACAGATGACTTCGACAATGGACGTAGACTACATTTTTAGTGTCGTACTTGATCATTTGTGATTGTGTTCCATTTTGCTTACCCGACATAATGCTGGTTTCATCAAAGGACAGGCGCTTTACATGCTGGCATTGAACTTCAAGATTTCCCAATGCGAGCAAAATCCCTTCTTTTATTGTAGTTGCCTCTGTATTGTCCAACTTCTGCAAACTTATAAAGATTTCTTTTGGCTAACTATTAAGATCAAGATAACGAAGACAAACTGACAGAGTAGTTCTTCCTCGCAGATCAGTCGCCTTATCGGCCATGAGAGATATATAAAGCACAGCAATATTGAATGGTTTCAGTTGTTTTTTTTTAAAAGACTTGCATGTATTATTTGAATGACACAAGAAACTTACAAGGAATGTTGTATTACATATAAGTAGCATTTTGAGGACGGAGCTCTTGCTATTGCTTCATGTGCCTACTACCATGTAGCTCAGTACACAGATCCAGCAGTCTGCCATAGTTTGTGATGTGCGGTATTTCCTTTTTAAAATGCCAATATGCTACCTTTAAATAGTCTACTAGACGATCTTGGTTCTCTTGTATTACTGATTCACTTGCTATGTGCAATTGATTGAAAACAGTTCCATGAACTCGAGAGTTTTTTTTGGTTAAATGTAAGCATTTTGCTTTATGATGCACCTCTGATTCGGCATGTCTCAGTAGTCTATTGTTTTTGGAATAACATCATGTAGCCTTCTTTAAATTAGTAAAGCGTTGGCTGATAAAAGTTCCGTTAGAACCTTTTCGGAGAGTTATCCATAGTTACCCATGAATGCTCATCACGGTAATTTTGAGGCTTCCGCTTCTTTAGTGGTAGTTCAACAGAAACGCTATCAAAATTGACAGGATAATTCAGAGAAGTCACTGAAACTTGAGTTTAGTTTGTTAGAAGAGCTAAAATCTACAGTGGCTGGGATTTTAGCAAAATAATTAAGTAGATATGTGGCAGGTCGCTTATTGGACGTCATAGATAGTGTATCACTGTATCTGTGTGAATAACACTAATACTGAAGTTAACACTGAGGATAGACAATGCAGTACAGTTGTTTCTTTTCACAGTAATGTAGGAAGGCGGTGGAGGATAAACTACTGTCGCTTCCAGTTAATATAAACGTTTGGATACTTGATTGTAAATGATATACAGTCGCTTTCAACTAAGAGTGATATTTCAACTTTTGATAGCAAATTTAACATTTGGATGTCTATTACTAAATATTGCTTATAATTGGAAAATTTTTTTGAGGGGGGGAGCGTTAAATATTGGGGGAAGTGTTCCCCCCGTACAGAGCTGGAAGAAACATTTGAATAAATTAACAAAAATCATCATTTAAAGTTTTTGAAAATTAACAAGAGAGATAAAATTTTCGACGATATAAATAAGGATGCAATTTCAACTAAAATGAAAAACAATAATAATAATTAAACTGAATCCTAAATATATATATATATTGTAAAAATAACAATTCTGATTAAACAACTGTTAAACAATTGAATCGCTCTTTTTACTCAAAAAAAATTTTACTAAAAAAAATGATTAAATAATAAACAAACCAAACTGACCAAAAAAAAGAATTTTTGATGAGTTTTGTTGTAAAAAAAATAATAATGTAAATAATAATCAAAATAACTTTAATTGTAAAACTTTAATTAACAGAATCAGTTATTTGTATAACACTAAGTAATTAGTTACTTGTCGCGCAAAAAAACAGTTTAGAGTCAAATCACAAATAACAGTATAGTTCAGATAAATAGTACCGTTTGTACTTTCTTAAAAATAACTTTCGGAAAAGGATTAATGATTTCTTTTGGCTATTCTGGTCTGTTATGAACAATTACTCTGGCTGTCAGGCAGTCTTAATTTTATTTCAGCAATCCCGATGCAATCAAAAATTCAGAAACTAATATTAAATTGTGTATAGATTTCATTTCAAATTTCAATTTGCTATAGCAAATAAAATTTGAATTGTATTATTTATTGCTTTGATGTTATCTGCTTATATTTATCCCGACACTAAACGAAAAAAATGTACATCTCTGGAGACAAAAAAACTCCATTCCGGTTATAAAGAACGTCCAAATCCGTTTTTGTGATAAAAAGATAAAAAGAAAATATAAAAATAAAAAATTAAAATACATAAAAAAACAAAACACGAAAACTAAATACATTAAATCAAAACCTAACTAAAAAAAATAAAATTGAAATAAATAAAACCAGGTTAATTACACTCACTCAGTAAAATAAAATTAGCAAAAAATTATTATATAAGGAGAAAAGGTTGTCACACTAGTACCCAAAACCACAAATACCTTTACAAGAGATAAGAAAAATAAAATTGTCTTTTGTCATGAGTGTAAAAAATAAAGTGTAAAAAAACTATGAAGTTATTACATATATATATATATATATATATATATAAAATCAATAAACTGATTAATATCATGTTTGTCTTTTGTAACTTACTTGTCTTCTCTCACTTCCTAGTTTGTTATCAGACTGTTAAAGTACCATTTTCTTTAGTTTTTGCATAAATTATTTTATATTATTTAAATTTAAAAGTGAATTTTTCTATTTTAGTAAATTAAAATGAGTAAATATAGTGTCCAACATCATGTCTTTATGGTTCTAAATATCACGAACTACATTGAATGAACTTAAATTGGCCATGTAACGCAAAGTTAGAGATATTGATCAAGAAATAATCGTGAAAACTATTGGAAATTTTTATTACAGTCTTCAGCACATTATGACAGCAGGTGAAGAACATTTCGAAAATCTCATTTATTGAAAATGTATTTGATTTTATTTTTGTTACATGTAACGAATCAGCTCCGAGTGTTAAGCAAAGTGAATCGGGAATCAGCAACAGACCGCAAAGAGAAAGACGAAAACCGAATTATTTGAAGGAGTATGTATTGGATATAGATTCTTGTGACGAAGAATCTGGGGGAGTTTTACATGCTTAATTTATTTATTAAATAAAATATTTAACATGAAAAAATATGGATAATTATTTGTTTAAATAATATCTATTAAAAAGTATTTTGTGTTTAAAAATAAATTTTATAGATTTGTTATTCGTTGTTACAATCTTTTTAATAATCTTTAATTAAATAAATAAAATTTATTCAATAGAAAATTTTGAATTTAAAAAAATTTATTTTTTAATAACTTGATAAAGATAAAAGATATTGTAAAATAAATCGCATATTCTTAATCAGCATAAAAAGATCCTCAAAATAAGACCAATTGTATTACGAAATTAGAATTTACGTAATTTTGTCTTTATTTCTTAATTGCAAAATGATGAGAGACTTTCCGACCCAAGATGTTATATACCCAAATGTTCGTCTTGATGAGTAGATTCTGAATATATAAAAATTAACGCATACGTACCCATTGGGTCACCTTGTATATATGTATTTAGGTGTTTCTTTTTTTCGACTTCCAGAAATTTGAAAACATTTCATATGAAATACTTAGGCTGTCCCAAAAGTCCTCAGATGACCTTTAAAAACACACTAATATTTTACCAAATTTAACCAAATTTGGACTGAATGTTATTCAGACTGTCATAAATACTGTGTTAAAATTTCAAAGCATAAAATTAAAAAAAGTAAAATTTTGTTTTATTAAAGTATTGAAATTTTAAAAGTGCAGCAAATTCAAATCAAGCGGTTTTTAACAATGGAACCAAATAAATGTTACCAACGTTTTTTTGTTCTAACTCAAAGTAAAAGAGGATTCTCTGCTTCAGAAATTCTTCAGCAACTTCAGCAGGCATGGAAAGACGCAAATCACTCAGTACTGAAAACTATTCAACAATGGTTGTCTGGTTTTAAAAAAGAAAAGCGGACGTCCTTCGACGATTCATCAAGAAGTGGCAGGCCGTCATCAATAGACGATGAAAAGATTAAAGCAGTCAAAGAAGTGATTGATGAAGCTCCAAATGCGTCTTTGCGTTATATTGAAAATGAGCGTTCTTTAGGCAAAAATACAGTCCACAAAATTTTGCGTAAAAAACTTCATTACAAAAAAGTTTGCTCTGTTTGGGTCCCTCACGAACTTTCTGCTGCTAATAAACAACAACGCATTAGCACTGCAAAGCACATACGCCATGTAATTTCGCAGATGGGTGATGAAGCATTTTTCATGTCTTTTTCCAAGGTAGAGGAAAGAAAGAAGATCACAAAGTTTGGATTCATTCTAATGCTGTTCCACCAAAAGTGATAAAGCCATCGCCAATGACTGATAAAAAATCTCTTGTTTTCGTAACCTTTACCTGCAACAAACTTTTTTATGTAAAAGCTCTGCCATATGGTACCAAGATTGATTCCGAGGCGCATGTGAACTTTGTTCATGACACCGGTGAAAAATGGCGGGAACTTAGATCTAACAACATCAAGCTAAAGGAACTTAAGTGGTGGCATGATAATGCAAGACCACATTCTAGGAAAGAAACAACTCTTTTTTGGAAAGAAGAAAAATTGAAAAAAATTATCAATCGCCCTATAGTCAGATTTTAATCTGTGAGACAGATTCTTGTTTTCAAAAATGAAGAAAAGTTTTAAACATCATGTTTTCAAATCACATGAAGAAATTGAAGAAGCTTGTAAATTCTTTTTTAATTCTGTATCAACAGAAACATTAAAAAGTCAACCAGATAAACTTTTTAACTATCGTCAGTTGGTTATCGACAACAATGGTGAATATGTTGTTGCTTCAGAAATTTTTAAATATTTTTTTAAATAAATTTTTAAATTCGCTGCATCTAATTTTTTTTGTTGGTTAATAATATTATTTTTTTGGTAAGTTTCAAATTTTATGCTTTGAAATTTTAACACAGTATTTATGAGTCTGAATAACATTCAGTCCAAATTTGGTTAAATTTGTTAAAATACTAGTGTGTTTTTAAAAGGCCCCTTGAGGACTTTAGGGACAGCCTAAGTATTTTATACTGAGAACGGATATTTCAATAAAATTATTCCATAATTAAAAAAAGTTCAAAATAATTTTATATA
>MQRK01239847.1:0-10905 GCA_001938485.1 Girardia tigrina | reverse complement strand
AAACAATTCAATAGAAAATTGCTGATGATGATTTTTTTAAAAATCGAAACATGTCCAATAGTTGTATTAAAAAAGCTTTGATCAAATTATATTTTCGAAATATATATATATATATATAATTTTGGCAGTTTTCCTTCCAAAATGTTCCTTGTATTTTTCTTATTCGAAAAACTAATTATTATGCCTTTTTAAAACTAGTATCAACTGTTTTTTACACTTTAAGAAGCGATGTACCAAACTTAATAAAATAACATAATATAATATTAATATATAACATAATATTATAGAAAATAATTATCAATAATACATTTTTCGAAATTCTTTTTAAGTACAATTTTTTGAAACGACAAGTTCATAAAACTTTTCGTTTACAAATCTTTTAATTATAATAAATACAATTGTGAAAAAATGATATTGATTATTTTATAAATATTTTTTTAATTTTTTCTTCAGAATATTAAATATTTATAAATGAAATATAAAAAGAAAAATTTCTTATTATATAAAATTTAAAAGAGTAATTCTATTTTTCTTTCACTTCTTTTTCTTTTTTCGTTTTTTTTCCAAAAAAATCTGATTTTCTCTTTGAAGATCATGCAAATACGAATAATTTATGTAGGTTTTTATTTTATTTTTTTCTTATTTCGCGTATAATTGTTACAAGTTTTATAAGTAATTTTTATCAAAGAGAACGTTTATTTAGGTTTTTTTATTATAAAGCTAAATATAAAATATCAAAAATTTGAATGATTTTTTTAACAAAATAGCATTATATGTCGAAAAAAATAAAAATTGAATTATTATAATTATATGTTAAATAAAAATGTATTCAGAAGTTACAAATTTTGTAAATAATTCCTATCAACTCATTATTTAAGTCTGCTTAAAAAATAAATTCTAATACATCGTATCAAAGGGTTCACTGAAAACTGTTTAAATGAATAATAACATTATAACATATAATAAATATAAAATATAAAGAAGTTACTTTCATCTCATCTGTATTTATCAAAAGTTTATAGAGGAGAAAATTTATAAAAAAGTATTTTTAAATACTTGAGCCAATTAATGTTCTTCTTTTACCTATTATTATTATTATTATTATTATTAATATTTTAATTGATTAATATTTTAATTCTTATTATCTTAAACTAATTTGATTTAAATTTACATGTCATATTTTATATCATTTTAATTTAATGTAATTGTAAAAATTTTATATAATTCGATATAATTGAAAATAAACTTTTAAATAAAAAGCAAATTTAGATTTTTAAATAATTAATTTTCATTTTAATTTTAACCAATGAAATTTGTATTTAATATTTTTGAAGATTTTTTATTTTTTTAATGGATTTTGATAATCGAATAAAAATTATTAATCTTATTGTAAAATGTATAGGAATGAAAGCATACACTTATAATTAATGTATGAGTTCTTATAACAAATACATAAGGTTTGTTAGAGAATCTTTAAACTAACTGTTAATGGAAAAAAAAGAATGGGGAATTTTAAAGTAGGGAACTTTATAACAAAATTTTAAAATATTAAAAATTACTTATCAAGAAAGTTAAGGATATTTTAATGTCATATATTATTATAATCTTTTAAAATCTTTAACCAAGGAAAAATACTTTTCCACAATAATTAAAACTTTAAAATTTAAAGATTTTAGAATACTGATAAATTTGTATTTAGTTGCTATTATATTTAGTTTATATTACATGCGTAAAATAGGGGTTACAAACTTAAGAAGAACAAAACAAAACTGTAAGAAGACAATATTGACATTGAGAACAGAGTGGGAGCAGGACTAAAGTGATTGCAGTGCATCTGGGTTGAGGAGTTGACTGAGGGTCGCGGATACAAATTAAAAATGATCTCACATTGTTTATCGAAGATCCGAGACCCAATCTCTGTACCTTCACTCAAATGTTGTCCATTAACGAGCATTTCTATAACAAAATACGACGGCATTTTCGGTAGAGACTCAATGAATCCATCGGCATTACATCTCTTATCCATCCAGTTAATCAAATTCGAGCCGATTGTAGCCCGACTCGTCCTTGTCGTCATTCCACAACAAAACACCGTGCATTTGCCCCGATATTCCAATTTGTCTCACATTATTCAAACCCTTCGATTCATTTAATATCTCACAAATCGTTTCGAATATTTTGCCAACATTTTGCTCATGATAAAATTGATTTTGATTAATAATCGTGGAATTAGTGTCTTTTATCGAAGAGTTCAGTATTGTTTTATCTTTGGCATTGCATAAAATAACTATTACGGATGTCGTACCGATATCGATTCCAAGGACGTTTATGTTTCACGTTTTTCGGGAGATATTTTTAATCAGAATTTAGTCAAAATATATTGTTTTCGTAATTATATTTATGAATTTTGAATATAATGGGCGTGAGGGATAATTTGGAATGTTGTAAGTTTGTTGTTTGTATGCTTTTTAGATTTGTGACTCTCCTACTCAGATGGGATTGATATGTTTATTGATTGATTATTTGAATCTATTGAAATTAATTTAATGATATTAATTTTAAGTACTAATTAATTAAATTTTGATAATTATGAATTTTAATAATATTTGCAGTAAACGATTTTAACTTTTTAAATTTAATATATTTTAAAAATTAATGCTTATTTAAAAAATTACATAATGTCTTTTTATCCAATAAAATTATGAGAAATTAAAATTTAATATTAAAATTTCCCATTCATTGTTTTTTAGATTTGAATACATTAACAAAAAACTATATCAATCAAAGAAAGATGACCTCTGAAAATTGTTGCAAAGAATCTGTTTGTGTTGTCAATAAATGTTTGCATTCAAATTGTGATGTTGTTAATAATGGGAAAAAGAAATCTTCATTAAACTTCAAAGAAAAATTCCATTGAAAACAAATTTTTGCTCAATTTATTTATTTTTATTTCGAACACGCGCAGGAAAACAAAACTAAACAATTGATTATTTTGATTCGATTAAACAACCGATTTTTTTACATCAAAAATTCTTTACAAATTTCAAATCTTTTTAACCATTAACTTTCGTTAAAAAAATCATAATTTTTACAATTAAAAAAATACAATTTCAATCGATTAAATATACATAAAAAATTGATTGTTTGTTCATTGAAAAATATTTCAATAAAATCCGATCGATCGAGAAAAATATTGTTGGAATTGATTTGTTAATTTGGAATGTTCGATGAGACTTTGCATTAAATGATATTGAGTTTGTGTTTGTTGATTTTTCTTTGTAATTCGATTATCTCTTGTTATTTTTATTTTCAATTGGATCCATTGGTGATTATTAAATTTTACAATGTAAAAAATTGAAATTTATCACAAAACAGGCACGAAGAACAAATAGTTTGTTGCTTTTTTTTCAATTCATATGGAATTTGTTACTTATTTAGAAACATCCCTTAAGAGAGTAAACAAAAGATAATGTAGACCAAGGGTCTCCAACGGGGTCGATTAGAGTTCATTGGGGGTCGATTGAAGTAGATGGAAAATAGCTAGAAAACTTTAATTGATTTCATAAATTTTATCTTTTTTCATTATTAAAAAAATACTGTAAAAAATATTTAAAATATTTGTTTTAATTACACGAAACTTTAAAATTTAACAGGTAAATTTTTTAAGAATTGTTTTCCAATTTATTCATTTTTAGAATAGTCTTGCCGCTGCTCATCAACCACAACCATCTCATTAATGTAATTATTATAAAAAATAAGTATTTACATGTCAGTAAAGTTTTTTTGATTATTTAAATCGAAAAGTATATTAAATTATTTTAAAAATAGTTAATGTTTTCATTAAACTTAGGTAGGGGTCGAGAATAAGATAATTAGGTCATAAAGGGTTCGACGAGTTAAAAAGGTTGGGGACCCCTGATGTAGACGAATCTTTTTTTTAACGAATCTTTTGCATAACTTAGAAGTCCGTATTTCTCAAAGGGAAAATAATTATTTTATTCACAAATAATATGTAATATAGAGGTACAGGGAAAATTGTTACAGTCATAAACATATTCTTTAGCATATTTCATATTTATAAAAATAACTATTAAATATATAAAAAAAGAATTGAAAGAAATAAGAAAAATGCAATTCATTTGATTTTAATTAATAAAAACAACTCTTAAAGCTTTAAATAACTACACGATCAAAATTATCGTTAATCTTCCCGTAGGGAAGATTATCATATGTTATTTATATTTTTAATGTTTTTCCTCCCTTAATTATGAAGGTTGATTTTATATTTTAAATATTTTAATTTGATGAATGTTTTAAATAATAAAATATTAAATAAATAATATTTGTCTTAATTGAATTTTAAATAAATAAAAACATGATTAAATATTTAGTAATATTGTAAATAAATAATCCCTAATACACAAAAATTATTTAATACTAAATAAATTTAAAATACAAAACATTTGAAAATAAAATGTTTCCATTTCTTTTTGGAATCAATAATGCACAAATCTTCGCTGATACTTTCTATTTGCAACCGCTCTTCTCAAACCTTTCATGTTCCATCTGCTCTATTCTTTTACGTCGTCTTTTAATTGTCTCTTTGGTCTTTCATTAGTCTTTCTCATACCACTCTTCCTTTTTTCTTAATTGTACGAGTTCTGAGACTGGTAAAATTTAGTAAAAATATAATTGTGTCATTCATATTTTACCTGACGTTCACTCAGATTGCTATTTACTCAGACATTTATGTCGGATTACCTCGATGAGATTTTGGATGACTTAGTCAATACATTGCTTAGTTAATATTTCTTTGAAAAATTGGATTTGATGGTTTTTAGTGTATTTTGACTTAATTTTTAAAAATTAAGTATTAAATTCATTCTTATCATTTGATTTGGTCAAATATTTTTAAATCTTTTAAAGACCGTTTTTACACAATAAGTATTATTCCTGGTGTTAATTGGATTGATGATGATATTGTTATCTGGAAATTCATCGTCTTATTTTTAGACTATATATATATATATATAACATCTT
This sequence comes from Girardia tigrina, assembly GCA_001938485.1. NCBI lineage: Eukaryota > Metazoa > Platyhelminthes > Tricladida > Dugesiidae > Girardia > Girardia tigrina. The sequence continues at coordinate 5,865 of MQRK01239847.1, read as the reverse complement.
CTGCAAATAGTTCGAAAGAAAAAAATCAATGAGCATCTTCCTTTTATTATATATTTATTAATTATTTATAATATTATTTCATTCTTCTTACTTTCTACTTTTGCTTTCTAATGTTAACAACCGTTTGTTAAATGAGTTTAATTATCAACTTTTGTATTATGTTACAAGCAAAATTTTTTAATTTTAGAAATAACTAAAAACACTAAATTAAAACCTAATTTATGAAATAAAGTAAAGCCCCTACAAATTATAACTTTGAAACGATATTAAAATAATATTTAGACATCATTTATTTATTTTAATTGATTTAAACAAAAGGCAAAAACAAATATAAAAGAAATTGACAAAATACATTAAATACAAAGATACAAATTACCTTTCATATTAAAGTTTTTATCTTTACCTCTGATTCTCAAACTGGAACATGTTGAAATTGTTTCCCCAAATTGTAAATTTTTTCCTTAAATAATTCAGAATAATAAACGTTAAAAGATAATGGAATATTTTTGTTAAATAATTTTTAGCTGGAAATCACATTTTTTCATTGTTTAGAAAAATAAGTTATTATAAGAGAGAATAATTAAAAAATACAAAATACATTTCACTGGGAATAGACGAGATTTTCTTTGCTGTGGACAGTTGATTTAGCTCCATTTGAAAGAATGAAGAATCAGTTGTAGAGTTAATACCTTAGAGTTTTGTGATTATTTAGGATTCTAATAATTTTAAATATATGGATTTTCGATCAATATAATAATTTTAGCAACCAATATAATAAAAAAAACTGCGGAAATAAAATTTATATATATATATATATATATATATATATATATATTAAATATAAAATAAATTTTTTTATTATTTTATTGCTATGCATTACGCATTAAAATGTGATATTATAAATATGCAAAATTTAATTCGTATTTTTTTATTTTTAATGATTATCTCAATGACAGCGCAATATCCCAATGAGGGTTGTAAATCAAGAAAATAAATTTGAACAAGATAATCAAGAAAACACAGAAACAACCACAAATCAAGATACATTAATTCTTAAGAAACATGTAGCTACAAATATTAACTGACAAAGAATAATTGAACGATCTCTAGAAGGACATTCTACTTCGACAATTACATCGATATTTGGTGTGAAATATCAAACTGTAAACAGCATTTTACGGAAATATTTGAAAACAGGAGCGATACTCCTTTTAGCTAGCGGAGGAGATCACTAAGCTTAAATGATAATATCTATTAAAACATTTATTTCATGGCAAATAAAATAAAAAAAAAGTTGGAAATTAAGATTTTACTAGAAAAGTGAATTATAAATTTAAGATTCAAAGCATTAACAACCTTTTATTGAAATAAAATAATTACAAATCTGAGTCTTTTTAATTAAGAGTTCCTAACCCAAATTAGAGATTAATTTTATATATTATAAAAATTATATTTTGTAAAAGAAAGTAAATATAAGAGAAATTAACATTATTTTATCTTGACAAATGAAATCTTTCAAAAAATATAATTAATTTAATGGTAAAAGCTGACAGTCTTGTTTGAATAATAATTTTTAGAAAGATTTATTTTACAAATCAGTCCGACCTTTAATGGTTTGATAAAGTCAATAATTTCTGATAAAATTCTAACAAATTAATAACGTCTTAAAAATATAATTTTGTAATACAAAGCTAAATATTATTTTAACTAAAATATAGTTTACAAAAATACAAAAAACGGATGTTTAAAATTAATGTATAATTTTTATGTACCAAACCTTAAGTACTCATACTATTAAATCCAACGTAGATGCTCTATCGGGGTCCTCTTTAGACCCCACTTAATTTGACATGTTTAATGATAAATTGGAATGTATTTTCAAAGAAAAATGAAATTTTGTTATATTTTCAACATTTTTATTCTGCTTGTTACAATAAATCTTTATACATAATTCCCTTTAATAAACAATTTGTTCATACAATTATTTGATGCAGTTTACCGTGCACTGCACATACAAATGTTTTACAGTTGTAGCACTGATAACATCTTTCAGGTTTCTTACACAGATTTACTAATTCGAGTTCATGCTCTTAAACATCATCTAAGACAATTTCATGTTCAATTAGAGTCAATTTTATATGAAATTTATATGAAATTTATTATATTATATTTACATTATATTATATTTATTATATATATTATATGATGAAATATGTTATATTATTTCTTTTCTTCACGAATTCAGATACTTGAAACCATGTTTCTATGATGTGCGATTTCCGCTCTTCTTCCCTACCATGCAACCTATGGTTTACGGATAAGCGTTTATTTCCTTCCTCATGTGTATACTCGTAGTTATTTAAGGTATCTACTATCAAAAAGTCGATCATTAAGTAGAATAAAGTCCAGTTTAGTCGGGTCTTTCCCTTTTTATATAAAATCAATTCATCTTTCTCTCAGCGTTCAAACTGTACTAACATTGTGGAGATGTCAATATTTGAATTCAATGGTTTCTGTTCCACAGCAGTGCGCTTTGATAAAAAGAAGTGTATCTGTTTCCGTAGTTTTCAGAGCTTTTGTTATATATAATAATTTTCCAAGTTTCATCCATGTATCTGACTAGAATCTGACAGAATCTGACTGGACTCTGATGATATTGTCTACTCATTTGCCATAGATAATGTAACTCCACTTTCCAGAACACACCGCGTTAAACTGAGTAACATATTTTACGTCCCATTTTCAATGTGGGCCTCCCATCTCTTTCGAATATTATTAAACCTTTAGGGTCTTTCAGCGTAGCCAGGATTTCATTTTGGGGGGGATATTTATGAACATGACACACTTTCTGTCACACACACTTGCATTTACACATGCACACCCACATAATCAATCACACATACATACTGACATCGTTAGATATTTTGGGTCCTGTTAAATAGCGTTTCCATATTCTTTATTGTTTAGCAAGAATAAAGAGGCTGGCCATAAAAATTACAGTTTATTCTACAAAAATTGTAAAGAATAAAGAATTTTTCAAAGATAAGAGCTAAATTTATATTAAAAAGTCGAGTCATCGTTGGTATTGGTCAAATTTTTCGAGTACATCATCAAAAATGATTGAAACGTTCCAGTGCATTTGACAACATCATCGGTTGTTATTCATTGAACTTTTCGTATTGGTTTTAATTCGAGACAGGTTGGGAAATATTCTTTTTTCTGTAGCAGTTATCCCTGAAAGAGAAAGGAAATTTGTAGAAGTTTTATAATATTTGGAAAATAGTTGGATATCACATTTACAAAATGCTTCCAACGCTGTCGCTGGCCGGTCTTTGAAGAGATACTGAACCTACTTTTTCAATTAAATGCAAAAATAAGATTGCAATTGCTGCTTATCGACAGAGGTTTCATATAATTGGCCAAGCTTTTCAAAGTTGATGTTGGTAACTTTATGGCAGTGGAAAGGAATGATAGCTTTAAATATTGAAAATATTTTCTCGTGATTAACGAGCCTTTCACAAAGTTGTCTTCCAACTTTGTCAAGAAAGACGTTGTAAACAGTTGTCCTATAATAGTTTTCTGTCGATGAGAACTGCTAAGAAAGTCCATACACAGAGAAATGAGTAGTTCTGGTAATCTGGATTCTAACATAATCTGAAAATACACGCACTAAAGGTTCATCAGCTCTTGAGAAGATTTTATGAAAAGTTTCTTGGCTAAACTCACGAGAATGATTAATTGTGCTCAAAAATGATTTAATGTGAGTACCACCTCCCACAAGATCTTGGGATTCGGAGTGTAAGGCTTTGGTGAGTCGAATATGTAACGAAGCGATATCTTTGGCAACAAGTAAGGATTTGACGAAGGAGCTTCTCAATATAGCAGACGGAAGAGCTTCTGTCTTTGGTGAGGTTTCTGTAGCGTGGTCTTCTGATAAATGTTTTAAAGCATCCAAAACAGGCTCAAAAGTTTAATAAATCGAATTATGGTATCATGATTTTCAATCCATCGAGATTCATACCAAGTAGTGAGCTTCGATTTATTCTTCTCAGACAGAAAATTTTTGAGAATAATGGATCTTTCTGAAGAGATGTTTTAACAAAAACCAGGTTAAGATTGTGGCTGGCGCAATTAACGTAAATGGCTTTAGGATAAATATGTGGAATTCATTTTTGAACACCTACAACATATCCTTTCATATCACTGGCACAATCGTAACCTTGTCCATGTAAATAGCTAATATAAATATAACATTTTATTAGTTTTGTTGTTATGGCGTTAGTAATTCCCTCAGCTGATTGATCTTTTAATGTGAACTATTCAAGGAAATATTTAGCTACGTTGTCTTTATGAACGTACCTAAATAAAAAATTATTCAGAAATCACATTTAAAATGAGTAGCGATTATATTTTATAATATTTTCACATTTTTCATCAATTAGAATAGAAAATAATTGAGATTTGTTGACTATTTCCCCAATATTTTCCTTATGGCATCAATGATAAAATTTTTAGTTTGAAGACTGGTGCACCAGATGTTTTCGGCTTAAGAAATAAAGTTTTCATAAAGAGGTTGGAGATGTATGAAAAAATTGCAATATTCCTCGAAATACACCATCGGTTTTAGCTGGTTCATCCATAATAATCGTGCCTGAAACATCGTGTTCTCGTAAAGGTAATTCATATCACATGTACAACAAGATTTTCTCTATGATTGATTTAAAGCTTCAGCGATTTCTCGAGGATTGTTTTTTAGATCGTTTGTCGAATTTGTGAATAATATCCGGTTTACCTTTTGTAAAGATTTATAGAGAGAATCGTGCTTTCACAGAGCAATCATGATTGTATTTTGTATTCTCGTGTCCTCGGAAATGTTAAATCGCTTTCTTCCATTGCTAAAACTTTGCTTCCATAGCTTTACTGATTAGCAGCCTTCTTTTCCAGGACATTCATTACGAAGACAAAACATTTTACAAAAAGCACCTTGTAACTTGTGAGAAAAGGCAAACCGCTACCATTTATCAAAACACATTGTTTGAAAGTGTAAATTTCCTTTACCGGCAGGGAAAATATAGGAGGAATCAGGACTCCACAGTGACAACAGTAACGTTGTTTTTTCCACAATGGCTGAATATTCAGGCCTTTCGTTGAGCTTACAAATCAATGCCTCAAATACTGACATCTGATTGAAGTGAACTTGGATGACAATTGTTAGGCATATGAAAGAAAATGTTTTAAAAATATTTCGGGGGGATCGATCCCCTATATCCCCCCCCTTAGCTACGCCCCTGGGATCTTTAGAGGGTCAACCCAAACTAAATAATCTTTAGTAGCACCCTGGTAGGCCTCCTATGGGGTCGGAAAGTTTCGGTCTCCTAAATGTTTTCGGCTTCCCTATAAGAAACGATCACCCATAGATTGTATATACATGGTTCTGCATACATTTGGCTGTATTTGTGGATTTCGTACAGCCACGAAAGAGACAACTTGCAGTCAATTTTCAATGTGGGCCTCGCATCTTTTTTGAATGGTATTGAGATACTAGGCTCTTTAGAGGGTCTACCCAAACTAAAGAGTGCTAGCTGCCCCCGACAGGCCTACTATGACATCGGATTGCTTCAGTCTCTGAGATCTCTTTGGCTTCCCTGTTACAAACGACCATTCATGTTATGTGGTACCATGATTGAGCATCCCTTTGGCTGTGTTAGTGGACTTAGCTTAGCTGCGAAAGGGGTACTTGAACTCAGCCCTCTCTGATGAGTTAGTGATCCTAAAAGTCAAGTGGGTATCTTCGGGATTAATCGTTTGCTCCACCACCATTGAGTCGGAGGTTCTATTGCTAAGTGAGGATAGTAGGGGGAAAAT
>MQRK01239837.1:13669-33647 GCA_001938485.1 Girardia tigrina | reverse complement strand
TTCCACGATTACGTAGACTCGGAGACGACTGTCTTCAACTGGAGAATTCTTGATTTAGTTTCTCTGAAATCCTCGGTTATGATAACAAGGAAGATCAATGAATCGGATAAGGAAATAAAATCGCTTCTTCAATTTAGAATTTTTAATTTAATTTAAAATATTGATTCGCAATATTTGTGATCAATTTCTGTTGCCAACATTAATTAGGAAAAGGTATCAGGAAAAGGAAAGAAAAAAATAAAAGGGAAGTCAAAAAAATTGTTTAATTACAAGAATCCAGTGTCGATTACAATTGTGTTTGATGCTGCAGCAAAAACAAACGGAATCAACCTAAATGATATGATCAATCCAGGGCTTAAGCTGCAGGGAGATCTATTAAAATAATCCTAAAATTTCGAAAATATTCTATCGCACTGATTAGTGACATTGTCAAAATGTATCTACAAATAAGACTTGCTGAAGATGATAAAATCAGTTCTTATGGAGAAAAAAATGGTGAAATAAGAAAATTCGAATTGTTAAGAGTGGTATTCAGAGTATCTGCATCAACTTTTCTTGCTCAATTTGTGTCTCGAATAAATACAAGAAAATACTTAGATAAATACAAACGAGTGGCTGAGGTAATTGAAAACTCAACATATTTGGGCTATTGTTTTGATTCAGTTAACACAGAGGAGGATGCTATCAGATTGTATGTCGAGCTAAAGGAAATCTGGTAAAAGGCGGGAATGAAGGTCAGAAAATGGATTACAAATTCAAAAAGAGTACTTAAAAAAATTCCAGAAGAAGAAAGAAGGGGAGAAGTTGAAACTTGTAATGGAGAAAATAGAATCACTACAGTTCTCGGCTTGAGATGGTTATCCGAGAAAGATGCATTTGTTTTTCAACTACAACTAACATCAGAAGGAAAAATTTCCAAAAGAAAATTATTAAGCATAATTACTAGAATATTCGATCCCATGGGTTTTTTACGGTGTATATAATTACTGCTAAACTTCTTATTCAGAACGACTTGATCAAAAGCTTGGAGTGGGATGAAGAATTCCATAGTGAGTTAGTAATAAAATCTGATAATTGGATAAATGGTATCTCGAAGTTAAATGAGATAAGAGTTGAACAAAAATTTTAAGAGGAAAGTAACAGTAAAGCAGAGTGTCTTCTAAGTATAAAGACCTTCTGGAAATATTCGCTCTCCGGATGTGCCTGCTTCTGTTCTGTCACTCGGTCTGGTTAAATAGTTGGAAAAAGCTGATCACCAGGGATACCTCTACTCCTCTAAAATTTAAGCTCATGAGACAAAAATTTATTTCTATCATAATAAAAGTTTTTCAAACAAATATTTCTGAGGAACCTAAGCACTTTCTTTTTTTACACAAACCATAATAAAGAAAAGTAAATATAAATATAGATATTGTTATTTCGATTTTTAAGAATTTAAATTTTATACTCGTCTTTTGTTAAAATTATAAAAAGGTATTTTATAAAAAATTTTGTCACAAAGATTTTATTTTGTCGTTTATTAAAAATTTACGTTTCGGTGGTTCCTAATTTAAATATTAAATGATTCCATTTTGGTATTTTATTCTGATTAATCTTTTTTTAAATAAAATTAAATTCCAATTTTATTTTAAATTTTCATTTTCATAAAATTGCATTTACCATTAAACGTTTTTTTAAATTACATTTTATTTTACTTCCATTAAATATTTCAAAATTAAATATTAAGTTTTATATTCATTTTTATTTTACCTCAATTAAATATTTCAAAAATTAAATTTTAATAAACCTACCGAAAAATTTATTTTATTTTTACATAAATTAATTTTTTACATTAAATTGGCAAAATCTTATTTTAACATCTATAACTCTACGAAATGAAATTGTTTAATTATTAATTTGATCAGATTTTATATTCAAAATTTTATGAACTAACCAAAGCTCCTAACAGAGGGTATAAAATAAAATCGATTTTTTCTCAATATATTCACATTTTTTGGCATTAAATTAAGTAAAAAATTATAAAAATATGTTAAATTTTTTTATTAATTTTAAACGTAAGTGTATTTTGTAAATTGTTATTGTTGGGTTCTTGATCAATATTAGAATTCATTAACACCAAAAATTTATTAATAACACAAATAACAATTATTTAAACAATTTTTTCTTGAGGAACTTTTTGTTTTCTTTCGACCAAATTTCTTATACATAAAAATATGGAATTATAAATACTGATAAGCTATTTATTAAAATGCGATTTTAGAAATTAAATTTTTTTTCATTAATTTTATAGATTAGGATTCTATTATTTGATAAAATTTAATTTAAAATCAGTATAAAATCAAAATTTATTTTAACCAAACAAAAGAGTTTAACGTATTATTATCAATATTTAAATTTAAAATACAATTTTTATTTATATAAGATGATTTATTTTTATAAGATTTATTTTTATAGGATGAAACTTGATGAATTTAAAATACCAAAATATTTTATTTAAGCAATATTTAAATTTATTATTATTTAACAGTATTAATATTATTTAATAATAAATTGATTATTATTTAATAGTGATTCATTAATTATAAAATTTTTAATAGCAGTTTTTATATATTATATATTTTATTAATTATTTATCGAATTTTAATTTGCAGAATTTCTAATTGGTTTTTAAATCTAAATTATCTGTTTTTTACATCTTTGACAACAAAAATTTCATAAAGTTATTCTTCGAAATAATTTTTTAAAATAAATGCAAAATAATTAAAATTCAATTATTTTTTAAAAATAACTCTTTTTAAATTAATTAAGATATTTAGTTATAACTGTTTTATAACTTTTGATTTTAAATGTTTTTTTCTTTTTTTACAGATTATTTACAAAAAATAATTATTCAAAAATTTAAAGAATGAGTCCGTCCTTCACAGTTATGGTACATCCTCGTTCTTTTTACTAAAGAAATAAATTTGACATTGCTGAAAAATATTTCTACTGATGCTTTGTTGCAGGGATAGATGAATACGATTTTCGTAACACGACCTAAGATTCGAAAACGGTTTGTAGTTCCGTCAATTTTGATATTACGTTTTAGCACTTTTTAAAATATGTAATTAATCTTATGAAAAATGTATTTTAAGAAAAAAATATCCTAGGCCACCCCCAAAACATGATCGGCATGGAGGTGTTGCGAGGTGAGACTGAGCCATATATCTGAGACATGATTGAACTTCTAATTAAAATTGAATTACCTTTTGTAAGTAACCTGTATATTTATCGGTATTTCTGCATCTTGTTCGTTTATCATTAGAATTTATAAATCATTCCGGCTCAATGTTTTTTATCCAAAGACCAACTGTTGACGAAGCCTTGCTGCGCCTATGGAAATGATTACGATTTTTCTGAATTATGACGTTTTAAATATAAATTTCGATTTAAACATTTTCTGAGTTAAAAATATTTTGATGTTATAATTATATTATATTTCACGAAAATTATATTTCTATTTGTTTTTCTATTGACGCAGATTGTAAAAGTTGATCATTTAACATTCACATATTTTATTCGAATTTTGACCTTTCATATTCAGGTAATTCGAGAATCTGCATTCATCAATGTCTTCATTCTTTACATTCCGGTTTCATTTAATACATCAACATTTACAAATGTTTAAAGCTATTCTTTATAGATTTCTAAATTACTCTATTAATTCATCAAAAAAGTTTAGAATTTTTAAAATTTTCGTCCTTTTGATTGTAATTGTAATATTAGTTTGGAATATTAATTATAGCAATGACAACAATCTTTTTGAGGAGTTTAACGGAACGAAGAATTATTATAGTTACATTAATACTTATTCTTTATTACCTCAAAAAATCAAGAATGAAACAAATTATTCACATGATAATTGCTCTATTGAGTCTTTGGAATCCTTACTGAAGTATTCTGAAGAACAAAAGTATCCGAATGGAATACCGAAGATCATTCATTATATTTACAAGGACAACGATATCCCTGTCCAATATTCTCCTCTTGTTAAACAATGTATGAAGATCAACAAAGATGTGAAATTTGTGTTTTGGACCGATATTTCTGTAACTGCATTGATTACGAAANATTTCCCGGAAAAGATTTCGATTTACCAAAGTTATTTAAATAAAAATGTCGAATCTCTAAAGTTGTCAGATACACAGAGATACTTTATCTTGTTTAAATTTGGAGGAATCTATATGGACCTCGATACAAAGTGCCAAAAACCTTTTGAAGTAGTAATGTCAAACGGATCTTGCTTTCTAAGTCAAGAAGTTCGAGAGCAAAGTAGAATATTATGGAATTATGAGTACCTCGCTATGAACAGTTTAATGGCATGTGTTTCAGAACACAACTTTTTTAAACTTCTCATACAAAAAGTTAGAAAGGTCGATAAATCTTCTATACTCTCTCAAAGTGGACCATTTTGGTTAACTGACATCTATAAAGTATACACTAAATCTAAGAATTTAACTAATAATAAGAAAGATTGGATTGATTTAGCAGATTCAGGTTTATTTTCGCCTTTCATTGAAACGTATCTCGAAAAACGTTGTTCACCTTCCAACAAAAATAAATGGCACATTCAAGGTTGTAGAGATCTTCCAAGTTATAGAAAAATCGAAAAATCGAAAACAGAAGAAGCTGTTGCGATACACTTATTTATGCATTTAGGATATAAATACAACTATCGTTTGATAAAGAAGAAAGAAAACATTTGTCTATTTTCAAACAATATTTATCAAATTGTTCTTTAATATTTTTTGTATTCGTATAATTTTAATATAATATTTCTTTGAATATTTCCAATAAAAGAATGTTTTATCTTTTGAATTTCAAAATAGAATTATTTACAATAATTTTATTTTCTGCACTTTTTTCATATTAAATATTAAAAGAAAGAAATTTTGTTTGGTGATTACATTGAAGCCGGAAATCAAGTTGAATATTTGTTCTTTTTGTTAGGGTCCCACAATCAAGGCTAATCTTCAAATAAAATTTTTTGATCTTCAATTTAGATGTTTTGGTGTACCTCAAAAAAATTCTTAGTAAATTTTAATTGTAATGATATTTTTTCATTCATTATTTTTCAAAATAAATAAATAAATTTTATTTAACGAAAAAAATCTATATTTAATTAACATAAACCATAACTCCTCAAAATATTCTGTCGTCTTTGATAGTTTGTTTAAACAAAATTATTAACTAAAATAATAAATTAAATCTGTAAACATTTTCCAAAATTATTAAGTATCACAATTTCTTTTTCTCTGTTATCAATAACATGTCATTAAAATGTAAATCGCACATATTTTTTCACTCGCGACTATTTCCATTATTTTTCTCTATAATAATGTACCTACGTCAACGGTGCATGCACCTGTCGGGGAGGAAATAAAGTGCTTATGGGGCAAAATATTTAAGATTATCGACTGATAATGTCAGTCGATTAAAAAAATTTTTTTATCTTATATTTATTTAAGCACATTAAGTGCAATTAATTTTAAATAATTTTAATTAATTTTTATATATTATAATTTTATATAATTTCTGGGTATAAATACCCTTGATATTTTTAAATAATTTGATAATACAAAAATAAGGAAAAAGAATCGAATTGGAACGGCAGAAAATTTAAATTTGAAAGAAAATTTTATTGGTTGTTCTCCAATCATTATTATAAAGTGTAACTTAAAACATTGTCATTGTGAATAAATGTTTGGCATCATTTGGTTTAACGAGCGTATCGAACACATTTGGTAACCGTCTTTAATTTTGGGTATTGCGGATTGGTAAAAACTATTTGGGGTCGTATAACGTTGGATCAAGCTCAAAGGATCGGATAATTAATTAAGTAGATAAAATACCCAACATTTTTAGAATCCGCAAAGCATCAGTTGAGTATTGACGACTCAAAAAAAACGCCAGGAAAGAGAAGAATGTTTAATGATGTTGTTGAATTGTGAGGAATATTTTTAATAGTAGATACTGCATGTAGAAAAGTGTTTATACTTTCAGAAGTAACCTAACTACCCTGATGGATGTTTATAATATCCATGCTGTGAAGCGTGAAACGGATGCATGCAAAACAAAATTGAATATAAAGTTTTTATTTCGTACCATGTACGAAGTGTGTATGTAAAATGATATTTTTAAGAATGTACCATAATACTGATATAGCGTTGAATAAAAACGGATGGGTAAACAAAGATATGTTTCTAAAAGGATTTTCAAAACATTTCGACGACTGAAAAAATTTACTTTGCTGGTACATTGTCAAAATGTTGTGGAAAATTACATAAGGTTTTCAATATAAAATTTACAAAAAATAAAATTCAGATTCACACAAAAAATATTTTAATTTCAAAAATAAAACGTTTTTTAGAATATCGAAGAGCGCACTCCGAACAAACGTGCCTTATTACAATTCCTGTTTGTGAGGAATATTTTGAATGTTTGATGTTTTGTGTTTGAATGTTGTATGTTGATTTGGAAATGTGTCTCTCCTACCCAGATGGATGATTAATATGTTAATTCTTATTATCTAAAAATATGTAATGTTTAAATTTATTTCTAATTTAAAATAATTGTTAAATTTTTAATAAGTTAATTAATTTTTACAATTTTTAATAAATAAATCGAATTAATATTTTTCAAATAATTAATCATTATTTTAATTTTTATGCAATAAGTTTTGAGTAACTATTTTAGAAAATTATTTATTTCTGCTTTTACTAAAAAATAATAAGAATTAAGTCATTAATTAATTTAGTTAGAATGCACTCGTATGAAAGCTTTGACAAAGATTGTCTTAAGGACAATCAAACCTGTTGTGTTAATAAAAATATGAAAAGTCGAATTGGTGCTCTTAATACTGTTATATCATTATATCATTCGAATACTCTAAGGTTTATTTAATTCTCAATATCTATTACAAAACTATTATCAAAAAAACAAAATTTTCAATGCAACAGTCTACCCCAAACAAACAATGTTATATCTATTAACAACATCCATATGATTTTTAGAACATAAATTAATATCACAAGTCGAATTATCATTACAACAATTATTCAAACTACTTTCGCTATTCGACCTTCTTTCTTGATTTCTATTTTTCTGTCATCCTAGTTCTTTTGAAAACAAATGGGAAAATTATAATAATAATTAATTATCAAAACTCTTATTGGTTAAAATTATATCTATACATTGTTTCTAATTAAAAATTAAAATTTCAAATTACATTTATTAAAGATATTATAAGATGAAGTCTTCTTTAAAGATTTATTCATAAAAAAATAATCTGTAATTAACGACTGGGACATGATTTGTGAATTCTTGGATTTTTCAAATAATTTTCAAATGACCCAAGATTAAAACAATTGTATATTTTATTAATTGTTAAATAACTATTAAATAATTATACAATTCATAATAATGCCTTTTGAATTTGATAATAGTTGATTCCAGTTGTCCAGGGAGAGATATCATGACTCAAAATTAAACGTACAATAAACATATTAACACATAATTCATACATCATTCAAATATCCCTCACATCGCTCTCTCTTTAAAAGCTTCAGCCATTTTACATTCAAAATTATTGTTTTACCGCTTTCTTATAGTAACTCATAGCTTCTATCATTAAATTTTTTAATTATTGCAGCTAGATCAATAAACCTAAACTCACCCTTTGATGCATTGTGCATTTTTTATTAAAATTTTTTTCTCCTATTTCAAACTTTCTAACTGTGTTGACTTCCATTTTTTCTTGTACTTTTTCTTCTTTCTATTTAATCTTTTCAATTATGTCTTTTTGTGTTAATTTCTTTTTGTACCTCCATCAGTTCTTCATTTTCTCCCGAATATTATCTCTGCAGCGCTAGTTTCGTTTGTTGTTTGGATTGTAAGAACTGAGTGCGAAAAATATTACTAACATTATGTCTCTATAACTCCAACATAAATTCACAAATTACAAAAAACTACAATTTGGTTGTAGTAGAAAATCAAGTAGGCTGTTTGATTAAATCAAAATAAAATTCATTTTAATATTCATTTTTAAATTTCATTTTTCATGAATATGTCGTCAGAAACAGGAAGTCACGAATTAATTATTCGTTTATTTCAAGAAAATCCACAATCAAGTCAGAAAACAATTGCCAGAAAGGCAAAGGTTTGTCAGAAAACTGTTTCTACCGTTATTAAAAATTTCAATGAGAACTTGAACGTTTTCAGAAAAATTGGTTCGGGAAGAAGATAGGTTTTTTCGTGTACATAGATGTGAAGAATGTAAAGGCTCTGTTAGAGAAAAATCCTCGTCTATCAAATCGAAAACTGGCGGTAAAGGCAAATTGTAGCGAGAAAACAGTTAGGAAAATTAATCAGTCTCTGGGTTTAAAACGTATAAAGTTTAAACAGTGCCAAACCGGAACACTAACAAGAACGTAAAGGCGCAGCAGCGAGACAGAAAGTTGAAATCTGGTTTTCTTGCGAAGAAAAAAATGTTGCATTATGGATGATGAAACTTATGTGTTCTACAAATTTTCCTAGCTACCCGTAAAAGAATTTTACTCTGCATTTAAGAGAGGAGTTGAAGAAAAATTTATAAGCAAGAACAAAGTTTCTCAAAATATTTCTTTTTTGGCAGGCTATATGTGGATGCGGGAAAAGGAGTAAATGCTTTGTCACATCTGGTACAATAAATACAGAAGTCTATGAAGGAGTGCTTGAAAAGCGTTTATTACCATTTATAAGTCAGCACGGAGGTCTTACTTTCTTTTGGCCGGATTTGGCATCGTGCCACTATGGTAAGGCAGCCAAGAAGTGGTACGAAGACAATAACATCGATTTGGTGCAAAGAGAGGCTAACCAACCAAATTGTTCAGAGCATTGACCAATCGAAAGACATTGGACCTGGTAAAAAAGCAATTGAAGACGACAAACAAGAGGGCACAGACAATTGCAGATTTTCGGAACAAGTGGAATAATGCAGCGGAAAACGTGACAGAAACCACAAATGCAAGTTTAATGGCAGGCATTACGGTAAAGCTCGAAAAATTTATTAAAATAATAAATAATATTTCTTAGCTTACTAAAATTATTTTGAATTAAACACATTTTTCAAAACAGTCGGTATTTTTCAATCAAAAATATGGTTTGAAGATAGAGGATTTTAAAGTTAGTAATAATATTCGCACTAAGTTTTTACAATTTATCGTGAATTCGATTTAAGGAAGTAAATCTACCCAGTCTTTATGTAATTTGTCAGCAATTCGTATACTTATCGCGTCTCTTGTCTTTCAAAATTTCCTTTATATGATTCCATCAGTGTTATGTTGATATGGACTCAAATATATTAGTTCAATGTTAAAAATCTTTTGCCAAGGCTTTAATGAACTTTTAATCAAATGTTTTCCCCTTATCGACATGTATTTCTTTCGGGGGCCCATACTTCCAAATCCATTTTTTTCTAATAATATCTTCCTTTTCGATTCATCATCTTGATGTGCAACTGCGCTCCGACATATGTATTTACTGAATTAATCTATAATTGCAAATATGTATTGCTTACCATGAAAATTTCTTTTAAAGGGTCCACAAAAATCAAAATATATTTTCTGAAACGGCTCGTCTGCTTTATAATTGCTTCCTTTTTCTTTTTAGTTTGCGCCTTCCTTTTCTGATAATTAATACAGCTTTGTACGATGTCTCTAGTTATTTGTCTCGCATCTTCCATATCGAAATCGTTTTTTATATAACTATAATTTTTTTTTAACTGGCATGACAAAGGATTTTATGATTTTTCACTATAAATTCATCTCTTTTTTCTTTTGGGATTCAAATTTTATCGTCTTTAGATATGACTATTCCCTAAACATACCACCACCTTTCTGATTTTTCTGAGTTGAGTCGATCTTAATTTCGATAATTTCATTATTGATTTTTTTGTCATTTGCAACCTTCTGATTCTTCACTCAATGCTAAAATTTGTGTTTTAATTCTACCTTTTTTCGCGTCTTCTTGAATTGTTTGTTATTGAGTACAAAATTCAGAGGAATTTCTAGATAAAGCATCCGCATTTGACTGTAAACTCCCTTTCCTTTATATCATTTCCATATATAGTCCTCTTAGAAACTTAATCCATGTTTAAAACTGAGGAATTATTTGATTTTTTTGTGGACTAGATAAATGTAATCGCTTTATGATCAATTCTCTAAAGGAAGTTTTTTCCGATATAGAAAGTGCTTAAAATGTTAGACAAAATAATACATGGAAAGTAGCTTTTTCCTTATTATATAGTATTCGAGTACTTTAATTTGTGGGAGCTGTTAGAAGACAAAAGATCTGCACTAAAATATATTTAAATAATTAAACCACAAACACACATACATCAGTTATATACAGAATAAATGGAGAGTCAAAGGTTAACTCTGCTCTCGACCCGTAATAGTTATATAATACAAATTTAGAATTACTCTAAATTTGTTGATTGCGTAATATTTAATTTGATTAATTTAAATTTAATTCTATAATATATCACATCCCCTCGTTTTAAAAGGTTTCAACCACTCTATATTCCTCAACAATAATTTTCCGTTTTTATCTTGTAATTCATAGCTTCTGTCATGTCGCTTTTTATGAATTTTCATCGGCCCCTCGTAACGGCTATAATCTTTATTACTTCTAGTTTCAACTTTTAATTAGAACATGATCTCCCACATTAAATTCTCTATTTCCCCATTTACTATTATCATATGCAATTTTACTTTGATTCTTTTTAACGGTATTTAAAACATCTTCACAATTTCTTCCTATCTCTTTATTATTATTCCATTGCCTATTTATCGGGAAACTAAGTACGACTTCTGCTGGACTCATTCCGATTGACTTTGTATTGTGGCATTTTAGGAATATTCAACTTCTGGCAATAAGTCGACCCAAGTTTTTCCATTTTTATCTTTTAAAGAAGAAGATTCAAAATCATAACATTCCTTAAAATTCTTTACAAAACTACTACTTTATGATTTTATAATTCAACGTCGCGACTACTAATTAGTAGTTTTTAAAATATATTGTCCAGCATATATATTTTCTTATTTCATAAATCCTCAAATTATTATGTAAAATATTATAATATATAATTATCGTATCAAACATGACCGTATCCAAGGTGATATCGTCATGTATCCGTCATGTCAACGTATTGCGTCGATCATGTCAACGAATTGCACAGTTAACATTTTATAGCATATATATCAATATTATATATAATAAAAGTTGTTGTTTACAAGTTTATGAATAAAGATATGTATAAGACGAGTATTTTCAACAAACATTTATTTACATATGTACAATATATACAAGTAGAACATTCACAAAAAATAATTTCCGTGAGGTAGTGTACTTATTCCATCTGTCAAAATATGTCGTTTATCGTCAAACCAGTATAGGCTTTTCTTCCGCATCATTACTATGAAGACTTGATGTTTTCTTGATTGGATCCTTCACATTTCAGAAATTATATTGATTTGTTCCCGCAGCACTCTCATATAATCATGGAATCCGATTTGGTTTGCTAACGTTGCCCGTTGAACTCCCTTGGCCCTCTTCTTGATCTTGCCATCAACATCAATGACATACATCTTAGACCGTAGTGCCACGAATCTAGAGATGATTTGACCATTGACTTCATCCTTAAAACTTTCCAAGGACCTTTTTATTTAATGTTGAATAATTTGAATGGTCCTTTGGATAGTCTGAGGTACCAATATCTTGAGCCATTTGAAAAAACTCCGCAAACAGATCTTCTGTATGAATCTGATAGACAAAGCTATCAGTATCCATATACATTAGCTGTAAATCCTGGAATTTGTGGACCATGATGTCATAGTGAAAGTCGTACATCGAGGTCTTGGATAGATCCAAAATTGACATCCCCACATATATGGGCTTATTAAACTCCAGGGATGTCTTCAGCATATGTATACTCACAAGGGTTTCAGTGTATATAATACTACTGTGGAAGTTTGATTTGGCAATGAGCTTCTTTGCTAGCTTCCAATCACATACCAGTTCGATGTTGATTCTGTTGCGGATATTCTCCATCGTTTTGCCAAAAACGCTATTATTGTATAGTTTGAACTGATCCTTTTCAAAGTCGTTTTTTGTATTGGTCCTCAGATTGCTGTTAAAGTCAATATATGGCTTAAGCCATTTTGACTGACTAAACTGAGGAGCCAGATGGATCTTTGTGACTATGAGACCATTCTTTATAGCTTGTTGGAGATTGATGTAATGGGCTACATATCTTTGTTTATTTTCCAAGTGACAGAGCAGCTTCTTATGTTTTCCATTAGGAGGACATTTGCTCTCAGGCAGAAACGGCAGCTGCTCATGTCTAGTATGGATGGATTTGGGATATTCAACATCGACTTCCAATATGTAGCCCACATCTCCATTAGGGTTATGTTTTTCTATTGTGATGTCTTCTGGTTGATTCACCCATTTGAAATTGTCAAAAGGCAATGGAGCACTCATTTCCCATCCATTTAAATTATTAGCACCCAAGTATGTTATGTATGAGGATGCCTTTGATGGATCAAAATTTTTCATGTATTTGTTGTTTGCCTCACTGTATTGATGAATAGACTGACAAATTCCACCTCGGATACCTTTTTCCAGTATGAGGATCATGTCATAATCTTTCAGGATTTGGAGCCTTATGTCTGTATATTTCAGCATTTCTGTCAAACTCATACCTGGTGATGTAAAGAAATGAGCTGGATCCAACTTGTGGCTCTTAAGTGTCACATCCCAAAACCTCTCAAAGACATCCGTAAGAAGCAGCTCATCTGTTTGGAGGTATACATCACTATATTCCCCAAGTGTTTGGTATTTGAAAGCTTGCCAGACATTTTGTGCATGTTGATAATCAGTATCACTAATGCCGGTGTCATTAAGCTTGTTGTAAAATGCCTCTTTTGCTGGCAATTTTGTTTCATCCAGCGATCTCCATGATGTTATGTAGTCATAGGGGAATACTCCTTTCATTTTGACCAAATCAAATGTATTTGGGAATTCATTATCGTCCGAAATTAATAAAATAACTTCGTTCACAAAATTTGATTATTTAAACAAAAATATTTTTTTGTTGCTCATATATATTTTTAGAACCCGTTGATTAATTTTCTTAATTTTCGACATAACGATTCTAGTATATAAATATTAATATGTTGTAAATATTGATATTGATTTTATGTATTATTTATTTATGGATTATTTTACTTCAAGATATTTTTTTATTATTAAAAATCGAGATTTTAAAATAATTCTATTTTAAATATCTTACATCTTCTATATGAGGCATTGGAAAGGCCGGTCTTTCCGTTATCTTATTAAGTTGCCTAAAATTTAAACATAGTCTTATGTCTTTCTTTTCCTTTTTCCAGACACAAACCATTGGTGTGTTCCATGGAGATTTGCATTTCCGACTTATTCCATTCCTCTCTAAATTTCTTATGGCTTCATCAATTTTATCCTCTAAATTTATGGACTAACGTCTCGGTTTGATATTTATAGGTCCTCCATTAGTTAATATCCTGTGTTTCATAATATTTGTGCATCCTATATCCAATTGATGTTCCATGAAAACATTTTTGTGCTTCTGCCTTACTTTATATAACCCCAATTTTTAATCAATATTAAAATGTTTTATTGCCTTATCAAACCTTTCAAGTTCAGTAACTTGTTTCACAAATTTCGCATCTATGTTGCAAATATAGTTATTTTGAATATTTTCGAAGTCATTATCTTTACAATTATTTGAATTCTCTTCTAAAATTAATTTGAAGTTAAATTTATTTAAGAAATTTATTCCTGCAATTATTTTTGGCGTAACTTTATCAACAATCTAGAATTCTATGTCTTCACTATGACAATCAATTTTAACATTAATAACTACTTTTCCATAGATTTTCAACAAACTATCATTCGCACAATATATTTTATCTTCTGAACCCGTTACATTCAAATTCTTTAATCTATCGATCAAACTTCTATCTATCACACTTATAGGGGCACCTGTATCTAAAAGACAATATGCAAAAATTTCGTTAATCCTAATCTTAATACTATGCCTACCATTCATAATTTTATACGTGATTTTCACCTTATCATTGGGGCATGAGATATTAGTATTTACATTTTTAATTTCATCTAACGAATAAATTTTAAAATCATTATTCAAATAAAAAATTATCATCATAAAAAAATTACACTCATTCGAATTAGAATTACTTTTAACATTTTTATTTGTAGTAATTTTATTTCGTATATTTTCAATACATACATTTTTACATTTATTATTTTTATTATCACCATTTTTACTAAGATAATCAAAATTACTAGATTTATTAAAATTTAAAATATTACGATTTTTATAAAATAAACTGTTTACATACGGATCGAGAACAAAATTGACTCCATTTAGTGGATGGCTCCAATCACGTCTTCTGAAGACGGAGCCCGATCTTTTGAATAGTCATGATCAATTTCGTCATCGTATTCTCCGCGTTCTACGAGTCTCATCTCTGAATTCATTGAAGCCACATTGTCATTTCTTCTTTATCTGAAGTTGTTAAATCTAAAATTACCACTTTGATCTTGTTGTTTCTCAAAACACTGGTAACTGAAATGTCCTTGCTTCTTGCACATTAAACAGCATATGTTTAGGCAGTTCCTTCGGATAGGGCCTTCTTCTTTGCATGCACAGCATTGGATTTTCCAAATTTGGTTGCAGTTTCTGTAGGAATGTCCTTCTTTTTTGCAGTTGAAGCATTTAATATCTTCTTTCTGATTCCAAATCTTTGAATTTGCATAATATTTTCTCTAATTTGAAGTGTGTCTTGAGAAGTTATTTACCGATATATTCTGAAAGTTTCTTTTCTTTTAAACCATCGGGGCAAAAGTTTCTTTTCGATTGAGGACTGCTACGTCGTTGTCTTCTGGAACATATTCCATTTTCTTGACAATACTTTTGATGTCTTCAATTTTCGTCACATCGCACATTTTTAATTCTTTCTTTGTTTCCACATTTTTCACACAATGGTCCATGAAATATGACATTAATTCCTCTTTATTCCATTTGTGAGACAACAGTTTGTCGACCATTGTATCGATCTTCTGAAAAAACAGTGCAGCTGGATCACTTCCTTTCTCGCAATTATATATATTCATAAAATCCTGAATTAATGAAGATGGTTTTTCAAAAGCCGCTTTCAACCGTTCATCGAATTTGGTTATCTTCGGATCCACAGCTTCATAAATTGAAATGAGATCCTTGGCCAACAGTCCTTTGACGAATACATTTTGGATGCTTCCTTTAATTTTGGAAATTTCAAAGAATCTATTGCAATCCGTAATAAATTCGTTGATGTCTTGTTGTCCATTGAACGCTTCCGGAATCATATGATTGAGGAAATTTGCGTAGGTCGCCATGTTACAAGACAAAAGATCTGCACTAAAATATATTTAAATAACTAAATCACAAACACACATACATCAGTTATATATAGAATAAATGGAGAGTCAAAGGTTAACTCTGCTCTCGACCCCGTAATAGTTATATAATACAAATTTAGATAGTTATATAATACTAATTTGGTACAAATTCTATAATATCTCACAAGAACCATATGATATTACCCTTTCTGATCCATATGTGTCTTTTTGTGACAAAACTGCGCCAATTGTGTTAAAGCTCGCATCGGTATCTAAAATTGTCGAAATCGGAATAGGTGAAAACATTCATCATTTGTTCTTTCAGTTTCTGAAACGCATTTGCACATTCGTCAGTCCATTTCAAAATTTTCCCGTTATTTTTACCACAAATACCTTCTTAAGGTTAAGAATATTGTGCATAATTTTTAATAAATTTTCTTTAGTAATTTGTTAGACCCCAAAAACTTTATAGATGTTTTATGCTGGAAGGACTTTGAAATTTATGAATTGCTTCAATTTTACTTTTGTCAGTTTGAATTCCAACTTTACTTTTTATATATCCAAGAAATTTAGTTTTCTCATCCATAAAGTGACATTTCTCGGCGTTTATTTTAAGATCAGTTTCTTTTATTTTTTAAAGAACATGTTCAATCCTTGCCAAATGTTCCTTACTGGTATTCGAGAAAATCAAAATGTCATCCAGATATACCATTGCCTCCTTCCAGTTTAAATCTCCCAAAATTTAGTCATGTTCCTTAAATTAATAAAGTTACATTACTGTTTCATTTATTCTTTTTTTATTTTAAAAATAACATTACATTTCTGTTTGTTTTAAATAAACCTTTTAAATTAAATTAGTTTACTACTTTATTTCAATTAAACCTTTTTAAATAACATTACATTATAGATTTAAATTGTTGAATTCATATTTCGTTTAATTTTTTTATATTTCGATAAATTAAAATACCCTATTTAATTTAAAAATCCTTATTCCAATTTAAATATTACGTTTTGATGTTCAACTCTAAAATTAGAAATTGACTTTCTGAACTTCATAGTAAATCTTTTTTTTTCTTCTATGGAAACGTTCAACTGGGATAATTTCAATCCACTATTCCTGACACGACAGTGATTCAGAAGGTAACCCGACCAGCTACGAATAAAACTCGCTGGTACTGCCATTGTAGCGTGCGCGGCCCGTACATCTAAGGACATCACAGACCTGTTATTTTTCCATTTTATTTAGCTAAACGCTATTTATTTCTCTAGGAAGTCAGCATTTGCGATTTAACACAAATGTACTATTTAGTAGGTGAGAATCTCGTTTGTTAACGGAATTAACGAGACAAATCGCTCCACCAACTAAAAACAGTCATGCACTACACTAACCGAATCAAGAAAGAGCTATCAATCTGTCAATCCTCACAGTGTTCGGATCGGGTGAGATTTCCATTGGAAATTTTGTTGTGGAAACTGAAATGGAAGTGGAACATTTTAATCGATTAGAAAAATTGTTTTCAAAGATAAAAGAAGCAGGATTACGAATAATTCCTGAAAAGTGTAAACTATTTCAGAAGGAACTGCGATTCCTAGGTCATGTAGTGAATATAGATGGCATAAAAACAGATCCAGATAAAATCAAAATAAATTTAGAGTTTGAACAACCAACATGTGTGAAAAAGTTGCGAAGCTTCCTGTGTTCATGCAACTATTATAGGAAGTTCATTTTAAATTATTAAAAACTGGTAAGAACACTGAAATCCGTGTGCAGTAGTTCCTAAGATACTTTATATTGGACTGATAGTCATTCGACAGTATTAAACAAATTGAAAGAAGCGTTAACAAGCGCTCCAGTATTAATTAATTCAGATTTCAAGAAGACATTTAATTTGGACACCAATGCATCATTCGATATAATTGTGGCAGTTCTCTCTCAATTAAATGACAAAGATGAAGAACGATTCATTGCTTAGGAATCGAAAGTAATGTCTAAAGACGAGATATGGTATTGTATAATTAAAAAAATGGCAATTGACTATCGTTCATTTTACGCAACACTTTAAACATTTTCTGTATGGCACTCGCTTCAAATTAAGGACAGATCATAAGGCCATTGTTTTTATGATGACAACAAAAAAGCCAATCACACTGCAATTTCCAAACTGGATGAACTACTTAAGTAGTTTAGATATGATTTTTGAATACAGGAAAGGCGATTTACATCAAAATGCTGATGCAATATCTAGAAATGAATGTATGGTGTGCGTACAATGAATGATGAAACATAAAAAATCAAAAACAGGAAAGCTTTCGAACGTAAATGCTCGTATTGGATGAAAAAGAACTGATGATTCCGTGGCAACAGAAAAATGCTTAAATTCGAGAAATTATGATCATACGAATTGATGATCATACGAATGATCATAGGAATTATGATCACTCGTATAAGAAGTGGAAATTCACAAGATTTTAAATTTAATAATTAGAGGTATTCGAACAGTTGATGACAAAATTTGGATTCCGAAAAGTTCTAGAAGTGACTGTATTATATTCTTTCATAAATTTTTATGTCATGCAGGAGTTAAGAAAACATATTTATACATGATGGACGAATATGCTATGGGGGATATAACAAAACAAGTTAAACAAATAGTAAGAAGTTGTATAGCTTGTCAAATAGGAAAAAAATAAACAAAGTCAATAAAAGAAGAAACATTAAATTTAATATCAAAACGGCCATTTGATGATATATATATATATATGTATATATATATATATATATATATATATATATATATATATATATATTTCTGTGGTTCAATGCCAGTAATAAATGGAAAGAAGTATATTTTAGGAATCATAGACAGATTCAGCCGATACATAAGCCTGACAGTCTTCAATGCTCAAGATGAAATATCTACAATCAAAACGGCCATGAGGCAGTGGATATTAAAATGTTTTACATATAGATCGAGGAAAAATTTTTGAATCACAATCTTTCGGCAAATTTACTAAATCAATCGTAATCAAGGTGCAGTTTTCAAGTCCATACCATTATAGTGCAAATGGAATCAAAGAACGTCAATTCCGTACTATCAGGAACACTTTAAATGCATAATTAAAATATAATGATAGAAAAATTGGATTTATATATTGCCGGAGATTGAATTTAATATTGATGCTTCTAGACAGAGTACCACCAAATTTAGCCCATCAGAAATCATCTTCGGAAAACGGATAATACTGGATGGATCACATAAATATATTGACAATAAAAAATTATTGAAGATATGTAACAAAGAGAAAACAAAATGTCTCAAACATGTGAATAGAAGCGAGATTTTAAACAAGGAGATATGGTATTAATGAAAGTCGAAAATAGACTAAATGGAACGGATCGATATGAAGGGCCATATAGAATCATTCGTAAAATACACAATCGAAATGTAAAAATAGAAAATAAAATGGGAAGATTAATTTGTCGAAATACAGAGTGGATAAAGCCTTTTAAATGAGGTAGGTCTGAAGATAATTAATTTGTTATATTGATATTTATAGTAAATAATCATATTGTGTATATATATATAAACAAAAACGCCATTTATCAATAATTTTATTTCTTAAAACTAGTTTCGCCTTTACAGGCATCGTCAGTTAAAATGAATATTTTAACAAAATTACAAGTCATTTAAATGGTTTTCTGACTGTTACACTACAAATAATTTCCATATTTTTTAAAAAACTTTAACGTGCTTAGATGAATCACTTTGTATATTTAAGCTTTGTATATTTGTATATTTAAAACCATGCTTAAATATACAAAGTGTTTGTGTAATATGATCATTTTTTACATAGTTCTTTTTTCCTAAGAGAAACTTTCATATTCTGATGAAAAGTTAAACCTTTTTTCTATATATCCCCTTCTATCTTACTTTCTTGTAAAATGTATTTGAATTTAAATACTTTCATCCATATAAAAAACGAATGGGTTTTGAAAATAAAATCAAAAAGTAAATTAAAATAATTGTTGATGTGATTCTAAAATTATATTTGAAAAATTTAGAAAATATGCCCCATGTTTCAATTAATTTATTTAACAAAAATAAATTATTAATAACCCTTTCAACACGATTATTTTATTTCAGTAATCAATGTAATATTAGAGCTCAAAATATTTTTTTCCAATTTATTTTGACTAATTTGATCATATTATTCATTGATTTCAAAAAAAGGTTATTGCAAAATAATAACTAGGATATATTGTCCCAATAGTATTTTATGAGAGTAAATACTGAAAGGGTATATACAATAAAATTATTGATAGATGGCGTTTTTGTTTATATATATATATATATATATATATATATATATATATATTTCGAAAATATAATTTGATTAAAGCTTTTTTAATACAACTATTGGACATGTTTCGATTTTTAAAAAAATCATCATCAGC
>MQRK01239837.1:2778-13619 GCA_001938485.1 Girardia tigrina | reverse complement strand
TTTTTTAAAAATCGAAACATGTCCAATAGTTGTATTAAAAAAGCTTTAATCAAATTATATTTTCGAAATACTAAACTTGCGTTCACAAGACTCAATAATATATATATATATATACAATATGATTATTTACTATAAATATCAATATAACAAATTAATTATCTTCAGACCTACCTCCTTTAAAAGGCTTTATCCACTCTATATTTCGACAAATTAATCTTCCCATTTTATTTCCCAAAATAGGAAGCAAATATTTTTGAACACTGAAAATGTATTGAGAATTTCCACATAATCATTTGAAGCATATATATATATATATATATATATATATGAATTGACAGAAAAAGTCAATGACATTTTTTTCATTAATAGGTTAATAAATAATTTGGCTTTTATAGAGTGCTCCAAAGGTATTGGGAGGAAATTATTTTGTATACATATCTGACAAAATAAAAGAAAATGCAAAGTTAATGATACATCTGTATCTGCCAACATACAGAGAGTATTCTGTATGGAATCATATTTGCAGTTGTTTTCCCTGCAATGCGTTGCACTGTTCAAACGCTGCATGGCATGCTCTTTAGACCATGTCTTGTGGTATTTCTTTAATGCTGCACTCGATCGTGTCTCAGAGCTCTGCAATAGTAGCAGTCCTTCTGCGGTACACATGCTCCTTTAGGTAGCCCCACAGAACATAATCTCACACAATTAAGTTAGGCGAACGAGATGCCACTCCATTGGACAATCTCTAACTATCCAACTCTGAGGAAACTTTTGGTCGAGCCAGCTGCATACTGAAGCTGCGTAATGGAAAAGGGCCCAATCATGCTAGAAGGTAAACCTCTTGTATATCAAATAATCTCACACTGTTATTTGCAGCAGGTGTAGAAAGGCATCAGAATTGACTGGACCATAAAAGAAGTAAGGTCTCAAGACACTCGCCGAAGTTACTCCACACCACACCATAATTCCTTGGCGAGAGTTTAGAATATGCTCTTAAGCGTGCGGATTCTTTGGATCCTACCAAACATTGTTGTGTCGTGACACTGCTCCAGGTAGGTGAAACAAAGTGATAGCAGAGTGTGCGAAGGACTTGCGTGATTGCGACACCCTGGTGCTAGGGAGTAAAGTTCGGGTCACAGAGAGACAATTAAATACTTTTAATTCATGTATCTCATCGAAATCGAATTCTTCGATCGCGTCATTTATCGTCTCGGTTTTTCTTTCGATCGTAGGAATCATTGTGGTATCGATTCGAAGACGGTCGTTTTTCATTGGAATTATCACTCTTTTTTCGGTAATCGTTACGATCACGATCGAATCGATTATTCCGATCAGCTCCGAATTCGTATGATTTGTTTCTATTGTCCTTATTATAACTGTTTCTATCGCCCTCGTTACTAAATCTGTTCGTTTGTTAATTCTTCGTGCTGATTTCGCATCACTGTCAAATTTTTTATCATGGCGATTCAATTATATTTAAATTAAAAAACAATTGATGGCGTTTTATCCAAATCGAAAACAACATTGGCGCCAGAAAAAAATTATTAATTCAGTAAAACAACATCATTTCTTCAAATTTTACATAAATATTATTGTGAAGGACAGGCTCTCACTCTTAAAATTTTTGAAACAATTAATTTTTATAAAGAATTTCTAAAATAAGGAAATATTTACAATCAAAAAGTTTCTAAGCAATTATAATTAAAGAATATATCATAATTAATTTTAAAAAAGTTATTTTCGGTATAATCAAATTTTAATTGTAGTGTAAAAACTTAAAATGAAATTAATTTTTGAAATGATGGATTTTTAAATAATTGATTTAAAAGAAATATATAAAGACAAGGATAATTATGTTTGTACTAATTTTAAAAGTTATTCTAAAAAATAAAATAATGAACTTTGTTGCCAGAGATGTAAATTAAAAAAACAGATAATTTTAAATTTTAAAGTCAGTTTGAAATTCTGCAAATTAAAGATTTGACAAATACTTAATTCTAAACAGTTTTCGTAAAAAAAATTAAAATTAAAACTTTTATCGTAATAATAATAAAAATTTGAATACTGTAAATTATTTTTTTGTATTTAATTTGTATTTAAAATTTATATTGTATTTAAAATAATTGTAGGTAAAAAATGCTTTTAAATTGTATTTAAAACAAATTGTTTTTAAAATTGTATATTTTTTATTTTAAATTATTGTAGGTAATAAAAGGCTTTTAAACTGAAATATTGATAATAAATAAAACGTTAAAATCTTTTATTAATTAAAAACATTTTAAAAAATAAAAGAAAACAACATTAAACTAATTCTAAAATAAAAAAATCATTTTTGTTAATTTAGTAAAAATATGACTACAATAAATTAGGTTGGTTTTAATTTAAATTAAGTTGCAAAAAATAGTGGAATGTAAATTTTCAAAATAAAGAGAATAAAAAAATTTCAATTCTAAAATAGCTTATCATTTATAATTTATAATTCCATATTTTTATATAAAAATCTGGTAAAAAGAAAACGAAGAAAAGTTCCTCGACGAAAAATTGTTTGTATAATTGTTATTTGTGTTAAAAAATAAAATTTTGGTTTTAATGAATCTTAATTTCAATCAAGAACCCAACAATTATAATATCACATCAACATAATTTATAAAAGTTGAATTTACAAATTTCTGATTGTTTTCAAGTTTCATCAAAACACAAAGATTCGTCTGTTCACATTATGTGGTCAATTAAATGAGGGTCAGCGTCGAATTGTTTTGGAAAACACTTCTCGCCTATTAAAGTCGCAATCGCTCAGCATTAGCCCGTGTTGCGGACGGTAGGGCTTAACGTCAAGTTTCACAAGCAGGCAGTGGTAGCTCTTTCGTGGCATGTTAAGAGCAGCCGCTCCACGAGACACAGATGTCAAAGGATCTGCGGGGACCAACTTTCGAACTTGTTCGGCCGTTCAGGCGATGTAGATGTAGCTGGGCGCCCTGACTTGGGGAGATCTTCAAAGCTTCCAGTTTACTGAAATCGCTCCAACACTACCTTGATCGTCGCAAACTTAGGATGTGAGGTAACAAAATGAAAATGCCACTGTCTTCGTACCTCTTAATAATTCTGGAATTGTGAGTAGAAAAGTACCATTTTAATTCTCTCATCAAGAGGACATTGTGACGAGATTTCATTCATTTAAAAATTAATGAGAATAGTCAGAGTTAAAACGTAAATATGAATTTCCGCGAAAAAATGCCTTTCTGATGATAGATTAAAATAAACATCCTACCATTACTTTTGGAACACCCTTTATATTTTTAAATCAATGATTAAATAATATTTTTACTGCCCATGACAACTCAAAGTTTTTAAAGTAGCTCCAAGAAGCTAAAAGGTTAAGCACCATTGATTCAGAATATCCTATAGCAGTTTTAATAAATCAATTTATAACAATTCAAACATTTTCTTTATCAAAAACACCAGTTTTTTTTGACATTGAGAGAGTCATTCAAACTTAGTTTTGATCTCATTTAGATTACAAATTTGGTTTTATTTTTTAATGATAAATTCTTTCAGAAATTTAAAGAAACTTAAAGAAAATTCACAATTTCAGTATTTACTTGAAGTACATTCATTTACTACTGAATTGAACATTTTCTTATTTGTGATTAAAGCTTTTTTTAAAAAATGATTATTGTACATATTTCGGAAATTCCTTTTTTCATCGTCATCAATTGTATTTGTTAGTTTAATGTTACATTTTTATAAAGTTAATATTAAAAGATAAAATATATCTATTTTTTATCTTAATTTAAAATATTATTGGATAAAAATGCAAAATGTTTTAAAAAATTTAAGATTTCGAACGGCTTCACTTTGTCCATATGAGGAGTAAGTTTGAAATTTACACTTCGTCAAAACAATTTATTATTTTTTTTAAAATTTTAAAGTTTTAAAAAATTAAATAAATACAAAAAGTTTTAAAATTAAAAATGATCTTAAAAGAAAAATCAACAATAATTAAATACTTATATAAAAATAAAATAATGTTTACAGTCACAACAATTGATATATTTTAATAAAAGTTTTGAAATAAGAATTTTAAAATAAAATAATAAATGGATTAAAATTTATAATATTTTAAGAAATAATTTTTTTAAAAAAGGCTTATGGTAAATTTAAATTTAACAGTTTTATGATAAAATTAAAAAAAATTGGTTATAATTAAAAAAATTAATTTTATAATTATAAGTTAAATTTTACAAATTAAATTGGAAGAAACATTTAATAGATGGATTTGGGCGAAATAATTGAATGATCAAGAAATTTGTTTTTGTACAGCAAACTCCCGATTATCTGGCCTAATGGTAGTGAGAGCCGGGATGGATAATCGAAAAACATGGAAAATCCGAAAAATAATAATACAAAATACTAGCATAATACAAAAACAATGCTTTATTAAAAATCGGTAATTTTGATTTGTTTAAGTGAATTTCTCAATGACGTTTAAATATCATCTCGAATTTTTCTTAAAGATATTACATCGTTATTGTTGTTATTTTGATCCATAATGAAAAAAATAAGTTAAATTTCAAAAATCTATTTATATCACAATCACTGTATTTTAAATAAATATAAATAAATATTTAAACAATATTATGCCTACACAACACCCCTTTTAGTTCGATAAAAGCTGGTTTGGTTTTGTTGAATGAAATATTTTCTTCCTTACCGCGTCTGTGGATGGTGATAACCTTGCCGTTTTCTGATCGGCGCACTACATTGAAAGGTCCTTCGTAGACTGGTTGTAAAGCACTGCTGAGTTCTTTCTTTATTCATTTTTGTTTGCATTTCAGAAGATCATTGGGACGGAAAAATTTTATGTCGCCGTAAATCTGGTGGAATCTGGAATATCTATAACAGATTGATTAAAAGTATGCAGAATAGCGTATGACTATGTAACTTCTTGCACATTTTTGCAATGGTACACATCGTTTTTAGAGAATACGATCATAACATCAATATACGCGAAAGTGTAAGTTTTACATCCTCGAAATATCGAATCGATTGTTCGCTGGAACGTTTGTGCTGCATTTTTCAATCCGAAAAATGCATAAAATTGTATTCAAAGAGGCAAAAGGGGGTGATAACGAATGTTTTGTGCTTGTCAGCTTTATCGATTGGGATTTGGTGATATGCTTTCTCTATATCGAAAGTAAAGAAAAAAATGCATTTGAAGATCTGATCAAAATATCGGTGTAGTGTTCACTAAATCGCATCAGCAGTAGCAACCAATTAAGAGTTTTTTTGTGATATTTAATTTAATTTTTTGATTTCTAATTTTGAAAAAACTTTCTTAATTGGATTTGCGACCCCTAGAATTTTTAAAACTGAAAAATTCAGATGCGCATTTAAAAAAAATTTTCAAAACAATTTAAAATTTTTAATTGATAAAAACTTAATTAATAAATCTGTTTGTGTTTAAATAATACAAATTATTCATCGCGTGTTTAAATTTATGACATTTGTAAATAAAAATTCTTGCTAATTTTTCGTGATCGGTATTACATTAACAACAAGAAAAATCATAATTTTTTCCGTGTATATTTAATTTTTGTGGATAATACCATAAATAAAACGATTCCAATAATTACAAATCGAGAACGTATTTTTTTTCGTATTTATGATTTACCGGTGAACGAACAACAATTGGAATAAGAATCGTAATTTTTCAAATAAAAAAAGGAACCCAAGTCAACAAGAACAAGAGAATAAATTGTCGAAAGATTTACTTTCTGTTTGTTTCAAATCATGAAAATCACTCGTTATTTATGGATTAATAATTTACCGAAAAATTGCGAAGAAACCGACATTAGACAAACATTTCAAAGTCATGGCAAAATCCAAACAATCCGAATCCATCAGAACAACAACTCCCGCGGAGCGATTGTCATATTCATCAATTGTAAATCGTCGACATCGATCGTTTCTTCCTCGATGAATTGCATCGCTTCCGATTTGTCGCGAGTGACCGAACCACGATCCTTCATTGTCTGGATCACGGTGCGTGCGGGTATGGTGGCGACCCTTCGAATGTATGAACGCCACCAAAATACGATAAGCCTTATTGCTAGGTAACCGAATTTCCCCGTTTCACTCTTTAGTACGCAACCCCAACAATCGGTTAATCTGAGAAGGGGATACCAACACGACTTGGTTTTTGCATTTAAAACCCTATAATCGCCACAAGGACGGAATGTACCGTTCTTTTATTTGACTATCACTATCGGAGAAGACCAGTCGCTGTTGCTTTCTCATATGATACCATCTTATAGTAGCGCTTCAAACTGTTTCCCGATATCGTGCATGGTGGCGTTTGCCAGACGATGAGTTCTTTGTGTCGATGGATGACCCGAAGTTTCAATTATTAATGACGGAGAGTTGGTCAGTTGGTGTACATATGTCGGGTTTCAGAACAATTTCCGGTGTTTGCAGTCTAGGTCAGAAAATCTGAACCCAAAATTTGTCGGCGACTGTGAATCTCCATTGAAAATTTTCTTTCAACAGTGAGATATGAAATCGTAAGAGATTTCACGGAATATTTTGATATTGGTGTTATTAGTAGATATTATTTCACAGCTGCTCGATGTGGAGTCCGGTTGGAAGAGACCTTGAGATGCTATAGTGATATCTGCACCTAAATCAATTAAAAAATCAAGTTGAATGGCATTGGACATCCCTGGAACGGAAAATATTGCGTTGAGCTACGGTCTTGGTGTAAAAGGTCGATAATAATATCTTGGGGCCTCAGTGTCCGACCTCATTGGGTCCCTGATTCTTTTCTCGAAAGATTTCCGGATATACATGAGCATGGTTTCTGGTATTTCTTTGCTAATCGACCATATCTTTGGCAGTAGAAGCACAGCTGCGATTTATCGGTTTGAAGTTTACTGAGGCGATTTTTTATCCAGTTTAATTCGATTTTCATCTCTCCAATAGTGTTCCGCCCGATCCTCAGGTCGCCCCGAAAATTGGACAGAGACAGCAGTGTTGCACAGGGAAATTCTGTGGATAAATTGCTGGGCCCATTTATTGAGAAATGAATGAAAAATAACACCGGACCTGTTTTTGTTTATCGAATTCGATTTGTCGCTAAATCTTTCGAATCTTTTACAGAGTATTTTAACCATTCCAGTATCGATTTTCGAATTGATTGATTCACATTTCATTTTGTAAAAAAATAAACTTATTAGAATAATTTTCTCTAAAAGCATTTTACTTTCTATTTAAATAATTGTAAGTTTCATCCAACACCGACATTCGCTGATCATACAGAAACATTGTGCCATTTATTTGATTATTTCTATTTAAATTTTGATCTAAAATCGATTCGAGTTTGATAATATCGACGAGAAGAATCGGCGCATCGAAAGTTGCATCATTTAATGTTTTTGTAATTTTAATATTTACTTTTGTCTTTCTTAACATCGCGATTAGCATAATTCAGCATCCAGAAAAGAATTCATTTTTAATCAATTCAGAACGATATTAAATCACGTACCAACTTTATTTTTAACTGTACAAATCTTTTTAATTACAACTTTGATTGAATTGATACGATAAAACAACTCTATAGGTTATCATAATTTCAAAAAAATGTTACATGAAACTAAATTTTCTTTACATCAAAAAATTCCGTGACACAAATTAATCATAAAAAATTTACATTCAAAAAATTCATAATCATAAATTGCCTAAATTTTCCCAATCAATTTCAATTACGACAAATTAATTAACATAATTCAATTTTTTTCTCCAAATCACGTACGCAATTTCGATTTGATAGAAAACAATTTCAACGATAAAATAAATAATGATAATAATTTAGTTTAAAAAAATAAAATAATTCAAATGTTCGAATCCCGAACAAATAGTTTCATGTGAATGATGGATTTTTAGTTCGATTGCCGATATATGTCTATCGTCAAGCCAGAAATGGTCATCGGCTTTAGCCCTAAGTTCATATAGATTCTAGATTGAGCGTTTCGTAATTTATTACATGATGTCGGATAGAAACTGGAAGAGAGGCTAGGAATTATTGTTTGAGGAATTTGCATTTATCAAGATTGACGTTGGGCTGGATTACTCGATGGCATAGTTCTTCCAGTAATTGGGTAGGTTTGAGTTGATGTTCTATTCCAAGTTCCGTGGCGCGATGTAAGGCCTCAGCTGCTGTCACTGAGTGTTCCTTGAGTAAAGGTTGTTTTAACTTCTCGTACAGTGAACTGCACAATGGATCCATGGTTGTCGTCAGTGTTTCGAGAATATCAAGTGATAGGCTGGTCAGGATATTAAAATATTTCCTCTTTTAAGTGGAAATATTTGCGAATTCAAAAGCGGCTTTGATTTGGGTCATCAGTGTGCCATATTCTTAAAATATTGCGGGATTCTGACTTGGATGTGGCTGGTCTCAACCACGCTTCTAATACTAGTGTTGTTATTTTGATCCATTATGACAAAATAAGTTATATTTCAAAAATCTATTTTATATCACAATCCCTGTATTTTAAACAAATATTATTAAGTATTGAATATTAAACATTATTTGTTTAATATTAAAAGTTTATGCATTTGAATTATGCCTACAATTATAATCGAAACACCTTTGATCAATGTATTCTAGTAAAGTATCGACAGAAGTCAGTGGCTTGTCATAACTAATACGAGTGGTAATATCTTTTACCTCACTTTCTGTCTCACTTTCATTTTCATTTGGATTTGAAATTAAATTTGAAATAATATCCATGTCACTTTGTATCTGGAATCCTGGATCGGATAAATCGAATTCCCTCCATTTCTCAATATTAGGGTCATCAGCATTTTCAAAACCATTAAATTTTTTCATTAGTTCATATAACTCTGAAATTATATATATCTCAGGTTCCATAGAGTCCGAAACACTACTTTCTACATTTGACAAAATTTTCAACCACAATCGAACTAGTGTTATTGGCTTAATTTTGTTCCAAGATTTACCAGCTCCATATATTACATTTAATGTTGTCATTTTTTTCTATAAATTCATTAAATCACCATTCTCACTCTAAAAGTTTCTAAGGAGATCATTGCGATAATAACGTGTGATTAAAGAGATAACTCCGTGATCCATAACTTTAATTAAAGATGTTACATTAGGTGGTAATAGTTTTGCTGCTGTCGTCTATTTTCAGTATGCTTTCACTTGGATAGCAAGGAGCATTATTTAATAACAGTACTGTCTTTTGTGGCAATCCTTTACTTTTAAAAAAACTCCAATTTCTGGGACCCATTTATTTTTAAATTAATGTTCAAAGATCCTTCTGTCCATCCATGTTCCTTTTTGATTGTAGTAGTCAACAGGAAGATTCTTTAGTTCGGTTTCTTTAAATGATCTTGGCTTTTTTGCTTTTCCAATCGCGAGAAGTTTCATTTTATGAGTTCTGGATGCATTGCTACAGCTCATGATTGTGACACGTTCTTTAGATTACTTATGATCTGGATTCGATGATTCATTAGACGAAGTAAGTGTCTTTGTAGGCAAACACTTTCAGTATAAGCCTGTCACATTGGCATTATATATTTTGTCAGGTTTCAAATCATTTGCTTGAACATATTCCTCAAATTCAATCTAGAATTTAGTTGCGGCATCAACATATCCGCTACAGCGTTCTCCTTAGATTGAAAGCTCACGGATGCTACGATGTTTCTTAAATCTGGTTAACCACCCAAAAGATGCATTAAAGTTGTCTTTTAATCCTAATGAATCATAAAAGAATTTGGCTTTATGTGAAATTACATAGACTGTAATTGGTATTCCTTCTGCTCTTTTTTGATTAAACCATTTAAACATAGCTGCATCTAAATCTTCATATGATGACAATTTCATACTTTTCCCAGTTGAATGACCTGCATAACTATCCCAATCTGTTGTAAACTCCTGCAATCTTCTTTTTTGTTTATTTATATTGAGAACAATTTGAGCACCAATTTCGTATTCTTCCAAAAGTGTCGATGTGGATTTACCCTTTCACGCATTTCAATTAACTGAAGTTTTTGTTTCACAGTCATTACGACTCTTGCGATAACTTATTTTTCTAAAATAATTTAAAACTAAAAAATGTGAATTTTTAATACTAATTAAAATTTTAATTATCATAAGATATTTAAAATTTAAAAAAAACCTCACTCAATAGCAAATCAATAAAATTCAAATTGTACTTTATAAAATAAATAGAAAAGTATTTATTTAAACTATAATACATTTTCTAAATATTATCCACGGATAATCGGGAGTTTACTGTATGTATATTATTTGTTTCATTTTTTGCGATAAATATGACTTCTGAAATTTCGGATATTGAAAATGGCATAAATGCTACTTATATTTTATTTTAAATGTTTATAAGTTGAAGTGTCTTCTTTTTGTGTTATAAAAATTATATATACTTTAAATCGCTTTCTTCTTTTTAAAAATTGCACTGTAATATACTTAATTGATGAAATGATCTTTGATAAAACAACTTATTAAATACTTTTACCAAAGTGGAAGAGTGACTTATTTGATTATCAATTGATGGATCCCAAGTTTTAGTCAATAAAATCTGATTGAAAATCATTTCCCAGTAGTTTTCCAAAATAACTTTCATCGCTTTTTGAAAGGATGTGAAAAAAATCTATGTTCAATAAATATTACCATATAAGATTTACGTACAGTCAACCCTCATTAATCCGAAAAATTAAAAATCGAATTCCTTTCGGATTGTGAAATAATTCGGATAATGAGGGAATATAAAATCAATATTATTATTAAATAAATGATGAAA
>MQRK01239835.1:5678-15969 GCA_001938485.1 Girardia tigrina | reverse complement strand
AATTATAAATGTTTAGACAACTTTTGATTTTAAATATTTACTTATTTCAAATATTATTTATAAAAATTATTTATTCAAAAATTTAAAGGAAGGAGCTTTTCGCATGAGTCCCTCACAATCTGAATCTGCGAGTTGAAAATCATGAGTACAATGATTACGAGAATAATATAATGTGATGCAAAGAGTCGGTAAAGAATGAATGACGGTCCTCCTCAAGACTACAATGTGTGATTGAGAAATTGAGACGGAGAAAAGTTTATTAAAAAAAAGTTTATTAAAATTCACAGATAAAGTAAATACAATCTAGGTATATAGTATAAGTCTCAAAATTAGCCTCATCCTCTGACATGGAATTGTAATCTGCAATTTCGGAATCAATAATTAATAGAGCAGAAAATGATATGCAGTATTTGTATGATTAAAATCGATAGCGTAGCAAATGTGTGATAACATCGGAATTTTGCGTAGTTTCAGCATCAAAATCAACTTGATCAGGAAATTGAGCTAATTTCACATCATCAGGATCATCAGCACTCAGTCAACGAGTTTACATCTGATGTAGGCTGGGAATTGAATTTAATTTAGAACTCGTATTATTTCTAACACATTGTTATCACTATATTTATGTATTTCAATAATATTACTATTGTGACTTCTGGCGATGTTATTTATCAATAAAGACTAGGAAGATGCGTGAAATGACTTATAATGTTAAAGTAATACTATGATACAATCAGTTGAAGTAATACAATTAGTCGTAAAAATTTATTTTAGAGACTTGTTTTTATTAGCGTGGTAGATAAATCAAAAGATTTTATTTTACCTATCTTTAAGGTTAGCGGAATAGATACCAGGTCTAAAGTATCAATAAGACAAGACGAAGAATCACAGTATAAAGAATCCAAACCCATCATGAAAAAGTAAGCCTCGTGTCAGGTTTTAGCTATGTTTTGATTAACTTTGGATAATAACCAAAATATAATATTATCGGATGTACGCTTTCACTGAAAGATGAAACTACCATGATTTTGCAACATATGTTTTAAGTTTTAGTGGGAGGACTTTGAAAGAAATCAGTCCGACTTTATGTGTTCCAAAACATATTAAAAAGATTTTTTCGATTTTATACTAAAATAAATTTGATTTAATTCATTGATCTATTAGATATTAACTGTACAAATATTTTTTTATGTAGGAATATATAAAATATATAAAATATATTAAATCCCTCAATTGCATTTGAACATTACATTATTTTCTTTATTCAAAACATTCAATTTAGAGCAGTGTTTAGCGTTTTCCAAGAATAATATTCACTTGAAGCCTAAAAGAGTTTAACCGAAGCATGAAACACTTTGATCGAAGAGTATTGATTCAATTTCAGAAAACGAAGAACTGATAAATCTATAATGAATTGTTGTACCACATTCACTACTTAAAGGTATTGTCGACGCTTTCTGTATCAATATGTTATACGAAGAGTCAGGTAGACTGAGCGCGTCTTTGGGATTCGAGATAATTAAATACGATAAACTGATTTTCATATATTAACAATTAAAAAAAAATACATTCAATAAATTAACTGCAAATACTTCACAATAATACCGATGAGCTAGGAACATTTTTTTAAATTCTTCAAACTGTTTCGTCTGTTCGAATAGAGTATATAATTAATTATTATTAGATGTCTATACAAAACATCCAAAGTTAAATATATACACATTTGAATCAGATCTTCAAAAATCCTGAATGGGTTAAAGAAAGTGTTTTATGGAGTGTTAGAAGGCATAAAAGAAGTCTTAGTTAATATTAAAAATGATTTCTTGTAAATAAACATCACTATAAATATATTTTACTTGTTTGAAACTTTGTTATGAATTATTTTGTAAAATCAATTTGCGGTAATCTTGTCCTCGATCTTATTTCTAAGTAAGTTCTATGCAAAATTATGCAAAATTTATAAATAATAATTTAAATGACAATTCGAAAACCAAAAGCAATATCCTATTAGTATGAAAAATAAAAGTTTGAGGCACCAAAGAATTATAAATAAAAAAAAGATACAAGGAAAATACTCGTATGGCTTTTGGAACAAGGAAAGACTTTCGAATATGCAAAACGATAATACTGAATTAGATGTTTATGTTTTTGACAAATTAAGTTAATATTTACCAAAACCAAGACCTACGAACAAAATTTATCTTTCTGGTTGGTTTAATTGATTCTAAAACTTATTAATGTGTACTATGAGAACATCATTACGTTTTTCGACATTTTATTAATTTGAACTTAATAAGACTTTTATAAGTAAACATCGTTCTTCATTGATAAGATAAATGTCTTTTCAAAACTAGTTATTCTAACAAATATTTTACATCTTAATTTTTATTATATTTCTTTCAGTATCTTTAAAATTATCGGCAATTATGATTAAATAATTTCTAATTAAAATCATGTAATAATTTTACAATTACAGTTTAATAAATACTTTTCGAACAATCATAGTCTTAAAAACATTTAACGTATCAATCTTTCATTAGGGCAGCAGAGTCACTTCCAAATCATCATAGTAAATAATAAGGACAAAAACCGTTTTAGAAAAGGTCTTAATGATTTTAGATTTCCGTGGAAGATTTAAAATTATCTTTGAAATAATTCTAAAGTTACTTCTCGTATAGATTCTCAAACCGCTTCGAGGAAAGATTTGATTAATTTAATGAATTTGTAATAATTAATCATGTATTAATAGTCATTGTACGATAACATTTAAGATGTTATAATATGTAATTAATGATTATTATTTCAAATAAACCTGTTTTACTTTTGTGAAAATAAATTTTATTGTGTTATGACCGGACAAAACATTAACAGGAATTGATTAAGTGTACATGTGAAGCTCGTCAGGTATAATCTAATAAGTCTAATATAAATGCAAAATAGTATAAAAGTAAATACGAAATAAAAATACAATATGAATAGTACGAAGAACTTCGGGAGATTACGCAGGCCGACCGTAGTATGCGAGGGGCACGCGGATTGACCAACGTTTATCTCCTTGGGACTCTCTTCGTTCTATACAACATAAATAATAGTTCTTGAGTACCATTTACGACCATAGCAGGAAACAATATCTACCCATCAGGAACTGAGCTACCAGTCGGGCAATACCTGTTACTGATTCGAACCTGAAGGCGCTCCGAAGCACACACAACTCGTTGATGTGCGCGGAAGAGACGCGTCTGTTCCCTAATTATGAGGCAAAATCAAGATAGACATGGAGCAATGTGAAGTATATGAGGGAGTTGCCGTTTAACTCAGGAAAACGGATGGGGGGCTCTGAGTCCACGAAAATGTTATCGAGAGAAGGGGACACGACACAGTCAATTATTGTGTGTCATTACTAATCACACCTCATGTACTCTTAAGATTTTCAATATATTTTATTTATTTTTTAAAGGGATTTTTATTAATTTTAGCATCCGATTATTGTGCGTCATTACTAATCACGCCTCATGTACTCTTAAGGCTTTCATTAAATATATATTATTAAGAAAAATAATGTGGAAATGAACAAAGTTCAATTGTTTTCTGTTTTGACTTAATATATTTTGATTCAAATTGTTCAAATGTAAATTCAAAAGTAATTTGTGTGATCATTTTTTTCAGGAAAATTTACATTTATTTATGATAATTAATTCAAAAAAATTAATTAATTTAATTAATTCAAAAGATATTTTGCATTCATTGAAGTCATTATTCATTCTATCTTCAGACATAAACAAATTTTATTTAAATTTTATTCAATTGTTCTTATATAAAAATAATAATTTACGTTTTTCAAACATTTAAATTTAAATTTCAAGTTTGATTAAAACAGTTTTACTTTGTTAAGACAAATATAATTTCTGATGTCCGCGCTATTGATAGTTTTGGGCTTTTTGGTTCTCTCGAATATTCAGCTCATTTTGGGTACCCCTTGTAAGTCACAATTCTTTGACTGTTTAAATTTTATCCGAATGTTCATATTTCAGGTGTTCTGAAATATAAAAAACCTTACCGTCCGGGAGATTCACCTATAAATTGTTGCCCGCATTTGGCAGGAGTTCTTTATGAAGATCCATTATTATGTGGATAGATCATTATTTTTCATTTAATTCGAATAAATCTAACAATTGTTTGAATAAAAATTTAATATTCAAATTTCTTTATTACAAAACTCATTTTATTATTTATTAGCCTGTAATCTTTTTTACGGAATTGGGTCTCAGGCTCGTCAAAGGCTACACCCAAACTAAAAAGTCTTTTACACCCCGAAGAGCCTTCATTATTGACATAAGCTTTTTGCTTCTGAACTGACTTTTGTATTTCTGTTAGAAATGACCAATGATGGGCAATTATAACCATGACTGACCATACCTTCGGCTGTGTCCGTGGACTTATTTACTGATTTTAACAACTCAGTCATCATTCAAATTATCTTTTTTCAATCACGCATCATTAATTGTGAAATTGTGTGTAAATTTCTAAATTAATTAATTTTTTAATAAATTTTTATAAAAATAATTTATCATTATTTTAAACTCATTTTATTATTTATATTTTTAAAATTAAATATTTTGTCAATTACTTTTCGATTTCAATGAATTAATTTATGCAATGATAATGAAACATAGCTGATACTATCAGTTAATGGTAATATTGGATAAAATGTTGGACGCATTTTGCACGAAGATGTTGTACGTTATTCTTTTCGTTTATGCTTTGATTTTATCGCTTTAGTTTTGCATTTGAGAAATGGAATACACTTTTTTAGTTCACTTCTATTTCATAGATCATTAACACTCAAACATAGGGAGACAGTACAAATCTTACTATAAAAACTTCTTTAATTTTTCAATTTTATTAATAAAATTAAAATAATTATTAAAAAATTAATTCAATTTTTCCCCAAAAGATTATTTTATTTACGTTTCGTAAATAAATTTAACTGGAGAACATCAAATGTCGCTTACTACGACAGGAAAAACACCCATGGAAATTCGATCGACATACTTCAACATCTTTACCTC
This sequence comes from Girardia tigrina, assembly GCA_001938485.1. Taxonomy (NCBI): domain Eukaryota; kingdom Metazoa; phylum Platyhelminthes; order Tricladida; family Dugesiidae; genus Girardia; species Girardia tigrina. Next base: position 10,900 of record MQRK01239835.1, on the reverse strand, counting down.
GACCGTTGAGATGGAGTATCCATCGTTATACGAAAATATGAAGGTAAACATGAAGCGAATTTCGTAGAATACGATGACCATAAAATCAAATCTCAGGTGATCAAAAATGTTTGCGTTGATGACGCTTTCATTGAAGACCACCTCAGCGTTAAAATAGCTCAAACATTATTTTTATTATTGATTGTGAGAAGTATTTGTGACGTCGATATCAGAATTCATTTTACTCAAATTAGATCTTTATTATAAAATAACTTTCAAACAAATTTCTCAACTATTTTCCTAATTAATAATTAATCCGCTGATCTCTATTTTCATATAATTTTTCATCATATATAATTTTTCATAAGATTGGAGCAGTACTGTCACAAAAAGACTCGAGTGGAAGAGAAAGAGTTATTGCATATGATTCTCATAAGATGAATAAACATGAACTCGGTTATTGCATTACCAGAAAAGAATTACTTACGATATATTATTTCACTCAGCATTTTAAGCATTTCCTATTGGAAAAAGATTCTTGTTGCGAACAGACCACAAAGCTATTACGTTTATGATGACCATAAAGAACCCAATAACACCGAAATCTCAAACATGGATAAATTTTCTCAGCGGTTTTGATATGAGAATGGAATACAGGAAAGGTGAAAGACATTCAAATGCAGATGCTATGACGAGAAACTCTTGCAAATTATGTAGTCAATGCCAAACAACACATGAAGAAGCGAAGAAAGGAAAGATTTAAACTCGAATTCTAGCGTTACACGAAGAACCAAATAGTTTCAAATGGCAGAAAAATAAAGAAGAAATCGAACAAATCAAGAAAGATTTGAAACAAGAAAGAACAAATAAATGGAAACTGAAAGATGACATTGTAGCAACGGAAAATAATAAGTACTGGATCCCGAGAACAAATAGAACCGATTTTATTGAAGATATGCATAAGATGTTATGCCATGCTGGAAGTAAAAAGGTTTTTAAATACACCAGAGATGATTTTGACATGGAAAATATGAGAGAAAAGATAAAAGAAGTTGTTCAAAGTTGCATAAATTGTCAAAAGCGAAAAACACTTACTGCGAAAACAAAAGAAAGACACATTAAGCAATTTGCAGATGAACCTTTTCAGAAGATATATATTGACTTTTGTGGTCCATTCAAGTGAAATGTTAATGGATACCAGTATATTTTGGCGATAATTGATCAAATTAGCCGATATATTAGCCTGAACGCAGTTGCTCACCAAGACGAGAGAACACTACGGAACATATTGCTGGATACATGGATATATAAATATGGACCACCTAAAGAAATCCATGTGGATAGAGGCAAAACATTTGAATCAGAACTATTTAATGAAACACTGAATAAGGGATCCAGTATTTGTTATCTCTTGTCATCACGAAATTGTTTTTCAGTAGCCATTCTTTTGTCTTTCCCATTTTAATATTTACTTTAATCTGTTCTATTTCTTCATAATTCGTATGCCAAATGAACTCTTCTGAATCTTCTGTTAATGCAAGGATTCTAGTTTTAACTTCTTTAGCGTAATCATGCATTGTCTGACATTGTACACATAGTTCACATGTATTTCTCGACATTGCGTCTGCATTAGTGTGTTTTTCGCCTTTGCGGTATTCCATCCTCATATCTAGTCAACTAAGGAAGTTTATTCAAGTTTAGAATTGTATAGTTATTGGGTTTTTCGTTGTCATCATGAATGTGATGACCTTATGTTCCGTTCTAAGTAGAAACTTCTTTCCGTATAAGAAATGTTTGAAGTGTTGGGTAAAGTAATAGATTACCAATAATTCTTTTCTTGTAATACAGTATCACAGTTCGTGTTTGTTCATCTTGTGGGATCCATATGCAATTACTCTTTCCCTTCTGTATGCATCATTCTGTGCCAGTACATCCCCAATTGTATCAAAACTGGCGTTTGTATCCAGTATAAACTCCTTTTCGAAATCTGGATATGCTAGGATTGGTGTTTTTTTCATTTTATCTTTTAATGCATGAAATGCTTCGTCCCATTCTTTTGTCCATGCCAATTTTTTAACTTTATTTTTTACACATAGCCCTTCCAGTATTTTTGAATACTTTGCATAATTCTTCAAAAATTTTCTATAATAGTTCGTTAGCCACAAGAAACTTCTTAAATGTTTAATGCATGAAGGATTTTGAAATTTGTCGATTGTTTCAATTTTCGTTTTATCCGTCTCTATACCATCTTTGCTCACGAGATTTCCTAAAAGTTTTGTCTTTTCTACCATGAATTGACACTTTTCAGGGTTTATACGAAGGCCCAATTCTTTAATCTTTTGAAATACGTGTTTGACTTGTCTGAAATGTTCTTCTTTGTCTTTTGCGAAGATTAGAATTATTGAGATCATCCCCGTGAGTCTTCTTTATAGTTGCGATATTGATAGTTATTGGCCATTCAAATACTAGCGGGTCATTCTTGCTCCGCTCCAGTTCGTATTAAGTATTATCACCCGATTTCTTGTAGCAAAATTTTATTTCAGTACTGCTCTCATATCTGTTGAAACGTAGCATGGTGAGACTTCGTCTGACGTCCATTCCATTTTTGACCACTATATTGATTGCCTTCGTCGATCATAACTGTTAGAATGAATAACCAGACTGCCAATATAGGTATAAATAACTTCAGGCTCATATCCCATGCTTTATTACATCGTCTTTCTGCGTTATTTCGCTTCCTCGTTTTTCGTTCCTCTCTGGTTTCATTTCGATGGGCATTTTCTATATCGACAGGGTTGTTTCCCCTTCCGTATGGGTAGATGTTCTGTGGCATAACTGTTGTAGGCATCCGCGGTATCTCTATCGGTTCCGAATAAATACCGTCCTCGGTATTTTGTGATGGTGTCATTGGTGGTGGTGCCGTTGGTTTCATTAGATGAACCCGCCCGTATTGTCCATATTTGTCGTATAACTCGTAGGTTCCTATTGAAGAATTGTGTAACATATTGACTTGTCTATTTCGTAGATTTTACTCTCTCGTCGCTGGTTCTTTTTGTCTCTTCATTTCTTTGAACACATTCTTTACAATTTCGACGTGATGTGAGCTCCTATCATTCGTCATGTTTCCTTGTTTCATTGATTCTATGTTCGTATCCCCATTGACAGTTGATGCTGAATGTTCCGTCTTCTTTGCCGACTTTTCTCCCCGTTCGACCTTTTGATTATTTATTGTTCCCGTGGATATCGGTTTAGATTTGTTTGAATGTACATAAACTGGCTTTTTCATCGGTTCGTTCTCCCATATCGCTTTTATATTAGTTGGACTTCAATGACTTTGAATGGACCTTTATACGGTCTTCTCAACATCGCCACAGTATCATGTACATATTTGGGTATATCAATCATTACTCTGTCTCCTAGTTTGATCGTGTGTGGTTTTACATTTTTGTCGTAGTTCGCCTTCATCGATTCTTGGTGGAACTTTATTTCATTTTTGATATCAGTCCTTCTTCTCATCGATTTATTGATGTATCGAAATTCTAAATCGATTGGGAGATTGCATTCCCTGTCGAACATTGCTTTATATGGCGATATATATGTAGCTTCATGGGGCGTTGCTCTCACTGCCATCATTATGATATTCAAAATAACGTCCCAGTTGGTGTGATATTTGTTGGTATAACATGAAAAAATGTTGATCACTGTTCGATTAGCCTGTTCTGTTTGACCGTCACATTGCGAGTGATATGGTGTTGTTCGGATTCATTTTACTTTCATTTGCTTATTAACTTCTTTGAATAACGCACTCATAAAGTTTGTACCCTGATCCGTCAGAAGTTTCCTTGGTGTCCCGTATTTGCAACATATTTGATCGATATAAATTACTGCTACTGTTGGCGCTTTTTGATCTGTGTTACGACAGAGTTCAAATTATGTCAACATCTTCCTGTTATCTTCATATAAATCATTTCCCAAACCCGACATCCCTTACGCATGAGAGCCATGTTCCGAGTGTTTGAGAATAGTCAAACTCGACTATACTTAAGTAGTTTTAAATTGGCTCCACGCTTGTCGGAATGCCGAGTCGGGTCGAGATTTCGGTCCGTTGCTTGGAGTTCGAATAACCTGAACAGCAAAAAATTCTTAATTAAAAATCTTAATTAATAAATTTAGATTTACATAATCCAAACGAGTTCGGCATTCCTGTCGTCAGCGCAGAGATATCTGAAATATAAACAATGAAACAAAGATAAAAAAAATTTATTACCGAAACCGACGCAATGATAAACATTGCACCTGCATCCCTCGCAGCTGCGCATCCGTTGTCCAAACTATGATGGAGGGACGCAGGATTTTATACCATCGACGATCGTAATTGTTTATCTGTCGGTAAACACACGTCCGGGTAATATAAATACCCAAGTCGGTTCGCACATTAGCCGCCAGTTACACAATTTACTAACATTCTATTCTTTGCGTAAACCAGAATTTATTATCATTCTATTCTTTGCGTAAACCGAAAACAAATATTTCATTTTGACAACGAGAGTATAACTTACAACTTTCAATTGGGCGATATATTTTATTATTAACGACGTTAATTGTTATTTGGAAAAAGAAAATCTAACAGAAGGTATAATCGTTGTTTTGGCCGTTTTATTCTGATTTATTTAATTTAATATCCATTTTTATATTTATTACTTACGTTTATTTTTTTATAAAAGTGTCAATAATTCAACATATTATCTGGTTTGCCGTTCCTATTCGTGTCATTAAATGTTGGTTTAATATATTTTACTTGTTGCTTTACAATGGTTTCATTACTTCTTTGTTTCATAACTATTTGAATTACAGATAAGATTTATATATTTGGTATAACTATGAGAGGCCCGGACTATTTTGGGATTGTTCATTTTTGGGGGAAATTAAGTCCTTATCGTTTCGCACTATTTATGGAATTAAATGAGCCGCCCCAGTCGTGCACCGGGAATCCCTGCGACGAACTGCAGTCATCTGACAAGGAAATCCTAACTCAATGCAGTTACGAATCATGTCGGAGTGGGCCCCGGTGTATAGCCCGCCCTTCTCATACAGTTTCCTCGTTTGACTTAATTTTGTGAGAAGATTTTATTTTAACCCTTTCCTGGCTGAATTAAGAATATCAATTTAAACACACCAAAAGTATGTTTTTTGAGTACATATAGGGTACCAAAAAATAATTTTTAGTTTTTTTTTCTTATACA
>MQRK01239832.1:14643-26150 GCA_001938485.1 Girardia tigrina | reverse complement strand
ATAAACATAAAGTGTACGATATAAAAGTAAAAACTTATTTAAATAAAATTTTTGTTTTAAAAAACATAAATTTAATTAAAAAATTAAATACAATATCTTATTTTTATCTTGATTTGTACCTTACAAGACTTTATATAGAATTTCGGATTTTTGTGAGATATTTTTATATTTTTCATTGAAAAATTAAGAGGTATTATAGAAAATAATTGACTTAAATGGGTATTTTAAATATCTAACTTTATTAGTTTATGTATTTTTCTGAAATATAATGTAAGAGATAATTTAAGTTATTGTTTTGTATTTTTACATAAAAATATTTTAAATCAACTGTATAATTCAAATAAATATAATAATTCAAATGTGTTTAAAGTAATAAGTATATATACATTTTTAAGTTAAATGGGTTGAAAATAATTAAATAAATACTTTAAAACTAATTTCTTTAACGTAATTTGATTTTTTAGTAATTATTTTTTAGAGAAAAAAAGTTGGATTTTCATTAGAAAATAAAATATTTTTTATGCAAGACTTCTTTTTCAACCTTTGCTAAGAAGCAACAATATTATTAAACTTAAAAACCTGATTAATAAATACAACATATTTCATAAAATATAAATATAAATTAAATTTAATTAAATAATAATTTTAATAATATAAATTCAATTAATTAACTAAATTTCAATTAATTTATTATTGAAAAACAAAATCTCATTTTTATTTTGATTTGTACGTTACAAATATTTTTACAGAGGCATTCGGATTTTTAGTAACAACCATGAAAAATTCTATCTTTCGCCTTTCACTAAAAAGAGTGATTTAATTAATAATGATTTATTAGTGATTTAACTAATAATGATTTAATTAATTTATTTAACTCATTGTTTAATAATAATTTATTTTAAAAAAAATGGAAAAGCTTATTTCTTTTAATTAGATTGACACTGTTTTTATGTTGGATTTTTTTAATAGCGCTGAAATTCAAAAAATACCACACCTTTTTTTTAATGAATTAAAAAAAATAATAATACCATTTTTTACCTTTAATGATTTTCCCGGATTAAAAAAATCACTTTTTTATAAAAAACAAAATTAAAGAGTTTTTGATGAGCTTTTCTTGGATACGCTAATTAAATTTTTAACTAGTAAAAAGTTCATTAATAAATACAATATCAATATTGACACTACAAAGAATATTGAGATGGATAATGCAACATACAAAATTATTCATACTGATTTAAACTAGAAATTTTAAAAATACTTTTTTTGGAAAAATTTAAAAATGAAAATATTTTTGACTTAGAATTGGAAAGTGATAGTTGGGAGATCGCTAAAAAATCGAAAATAGGCGTTCCAATAAAAAATATTCTTACGAGATCGAAATTCCAGAAAAAAAATACCAAGCTTTAAAGAAAATTTGGATAAAAAGATAATGGAAATGACAACATTAAATTAAATCCTATTATTAAAAATACAATATACCCAAATAAAATTTTTATTCGAATAAAAAATTTTATTCTAGTAAAAAAGAGGATTTAAAAAAAGAAAATAACCAGAAATATTTGTTTAAAAAAGACAGAAAATCACTTATTAACAACCGTGAAAAATTTCGGGTTCCTGTTCGGCAGAACCGCCAAATGATTGCTCGGAAAAGGCCAAAATTCTAAGGACAACTACTAATGATATTAGTGAAACTCCGACAATCACAGAGGTATCAGATAACGTTATTGAAAGAATACCAAACTGAAGTAAGTCAGTAGATGACGATTACCCTGGTGAGACAAACAACAAAATTCATATTACTCCTCCAGAATCTGACAACATGCAACAGAAACAGATCTTCCTCCTACCACCAATATTGATGGAGTACTTTACCTCTAGTGAAAACTTTGGGCACTGGTATGATATCCTTTTAAGTAAAATGAATTGTCAATGTACTGCAGTTGCTACTTTTGTTAAGGCTGAGAGAATAAACATGTTTCACTTACTGTCAGATGAAAAAATTATCACAAAGAGAAAATTAATTGTTACTCATTTCCTTCATAACCTACACACATTGACTAAGGACGTGAACAAAACAGATAGTCTTGATCGACGCTTGTTGGATAAGTTCTTTAGAACGGCCTTTAAAATACGTATTGCCACGCCGTCAACCTTGAGGAAAGCATTTACCACACCTAGTACTTCAGCCCCATTCACTATAGACTGTCTTGACTCAAATCTTGCCGAGATTAGGGATAGATGTCACCAATATTCAAACGGGTACGGTATAGCATTTTTTGTGTTGTTAGAAGATTTAAGGAACGACATGCATAAAACTCTTAAACAGGAAGAAAATTCTGTTGCAAAGAGTAATTTCTTTCCAATTCCTTTTTATGCAACACATTTCCCATAATAGTGGACACTCTTGTCCTACCCAACTACACAGTTACGAGATTGAATTGTCTCAAGGCAATTTTTACCATCGTGATTATAATGACCGTAAATGAGATCCAGAAAAATGCTATTTATCGTCGATAAAATTGAATTATCGTTTTTAAATTCACTAACGATATTTGAAACTTTTGTTGGATTTAAGTTAAACGTTTTATCATAACGCTTTATTAAACTGTCGATTGATGAAAACTAATTTGTTAATTTTGATGAAAGTTATTTTTTATATATCATTGGATTTATCGAAATAACGAAATAAAAATTTAAAATCGTTTATTTGATAAAACATTTTTTAACATCGCCATTGACATTTTTTGCACAATTTTCATTTTTTTTACGAAAATTGTGATTAAATTTCATCGAAAAAAAGACATTCACACACATAAAAATTACACACAAGCAAACATCCAATCAAATTTTCTTATTTGTCATTTTTATTGGACAGACACACATTTAATCACATTCACACATATTAATTACATTTAAACACACATACAATCAATCAACACATTTACATTTACACACGTACACATATAGATCATTTGTTTTGTGTGATTATATCGTGTTATAAAAACGTATCAAGACAACAACAATTCTTATTGATTACAACAAATCAATATGCAAATTACAATTCATAAATCTCTGTCAATAGGACTCATTTGAAACAAGAATGTATCAATTATTATCAACTTCTTTTCATTATTTATACAATTATTTATTTATTTTAAAATTATTTTATTTAAATATAAATATTTTAATTTAATTTCTTTAATTACTTTATTAATTTCTTTTTATTATTGTAATTACGCAATATTTCCTAACTGGCAAATGTTCGGTCAAACCGATTAATTTCTGCTCCATTACCAATAGATTGACCAAGAAAGCCAACTATACTAAAAAAAATAACAAAAGAAATGTTAGTAAGCACGCCATAAAACGCAAAACAGTTGCTTCAAGTACATTCAAATGAGCACCCCTATTGACCTTCTACCATTACAAACTGGCTGGATTACTCTGTCTCCTCAAATGAAATTTCGTGTCGCTAAAGGAGATGAAACATGAAAATGCTGGCTTGTTTCAACTTGTCAAATTCAAGGCTGACAAATCTAATATGGATGTTTGTGGTCTCCAACGTTAGATATTACGCAACTACATGGAGTAAGCACAATACCCGACAGTGGATTCCGTTGAAGGAGAGGAAGGATGACGCGTGATCAGGGTCAAGTAATTCAATGAACGACTGTAGTTCGAGATATTCAATCGCTGTCACTGCAAAGCATACTTTGTTTGAAATAAACTTTTTATTTATTTTTTTCATTTTACCTTTGATCATTTAAAATCCAATAATAAAATAAAGAAATAAAATATGTATTTAAAAAAAATTACTTTTCAATAAATTAACTGTAAGGGACTATTTATAGATATATCCAATAATAATTAAAATAAGGTTTTATTATTATATCAAATAAAAGATTGGCTTACCGTGAAAAAAATAAAAATATAGGTTTTGTATGTAAAATGTTTTTTAAACCTTTGTTAAGAAGGTACGTTAATATTAAAATTAAATAACCTAATAAATAAATACAATATTATTATTCAAAAAATAGTAATATTAATTTAAATAAATAAAATTTAATTAAATAATAATTTAAACATAATTTCTTAATTCTATTTGGATTTCTACGTGTAAATGCTTTTTTAAGAGAAATTCATAATTTCGGTAAAGAGGTTTACTTATTTGTCATTAGAAATACATTGATAAAATGGACATATTAAATTTAATTTACTATTAAACTAAATTGAATTAAATAAATTATTGAAATACAATTTCTAACTTAATTGATTAAGGAATTCTATGTGTCTCCATTGTCTGTTGGATGGTTCTTTCATGGACTTGTGAGGCTTCATATGAGAGGCTTGTGATCTGTTAGAATCTTAAAGGTGCAACCTTCTAAATAATGTTTGAACTTCTTGGTGACCAGATATATGACGATCAGCTCTCTGTCAAAGGTTGAATATTTTTGTTCGCCCACTGTTAGCTTTCATGAAACAAATGATCATGAACACAATGCTCACGAATACGAAGATGGCGATTCTGCATGATACAAAAGAATCTTTCAAACGGGGATTCGAATGCTAGAAACTAAGACAACCAACTCATACGGAATCGATCAACTATCCTACGGAACAGAACAATACAGAAGGACCGATGAACCAACCGACTAATTCATTGATCGATCAAACCGATATCCGTATACCGGCCGACCAACAGAAAAAAAATCCCTATAGGTAATAATTAATCTACATAAGGGAATTATGTAATATGTATATTTTCCACTGATTTATTTAATAATAATTTAATTATTTTATTTAACTCATTGGTTAATAAGAATTTATTTTTAAAAAATGGGAAAAGTATATTTCTTTTATTAAGATTGACACTTCTTTTATGTTTGAATTTTTAATATGTTTAATAACACTGAAATTCAGAAAATGCCACACCTGTTTTTATCGAATTAAAAAAGATAATAAAATAATTTATTTACCTTTATGGATAAAAAAGAATCACAATAAAATAAAGAGGAAGAAAAGGTAATTAACGATTTAAAATAGAGGTGTTATAATATGTTTTTTAAGGATAAAAATAAAATTCAAGGACTAACCAACAAGGACTAACAGCTTATTCGGAATTGATCAAATATCCGAAATAACAGAACACTACCGATAGACCGATGAATCAACCGACTAATTCATTGATCGATTGAACCGATATCCGTATACCGGCACACCAACTGAACAGCAACCCGATCGGTAATAATTATTTGATATAACGGAATTATATATTATGCATTATTTACATTGATTTATTTAATAATGATTTAAATCATTTATTTAACTCAGTGGTTAATAATAATTTATTTTAAAAAAATTGAAAAGTATATTTCTTTTAATACGATTGACACTCTTTTTGTTTGAATTTTTTAATAAAGCTGAATTTCAAAAATTGCCACAGCTGTTTTTAATGAAATTAAAAAAAATAATAATACAACTATATCACAATATTTGATTATCTATTCACTGAACGTCGTGAGATTGCGTTATACTTTGATTCTGACGTTTACTACAGTGTATGGTATTTATATTTGTGGATTACATTGTTAATTTATTGTAATTTAGTTGTTAACTCGTTAATTTATTTTATTACCAAATAAAAACAACATAGGAAACGGGTTTATCGAACCATCTTTGGTTAGATAAGTTTGTTTCCACCAAACGCTAAACTTTTATTTATAGAAAGACAATTGATTAGTACTTTGATTTTGTGGTACAGATTGGTTGTTTTTCTATATTATCAATTAGTATCAGCTTCTTTTTCATTGTTTAGACATGTATTTATTTATTTTTAATTTTTTGTTATTTAAATATAAATATTTTAATTTAATTAATTAATTTATTTAATATTTTAATTTAATATTTAATTAAAATTTAGTTAAATATTGCGCTACTACATGGAGCAAGCACAATACCGGTCAGGGGATTGCGTTACAGGGAGACACGTGAGATGACGCGGGTTCAGGGCCAAATATTTCAATGAACGACTGTAGTTCGAGATATCTGATCGCTGTCGCTTCAAGGCATACCTAATTTGTTTAAAATAAACTTTGTATTTATTTTTTTTCATTTTCCCTTTGATCATTTAAAATACCATAATAAAATAACGAAATAAAATATAAATATATTATTTAAATATAAAATTTATTATTTTTATTTTTTCTTATTTTGTTTTTTAAAAATAAGTTTAACTTTTCAATAAATTAACTGTAAGGGACAATTTATAGATATATCCAATACAGGGTTTGTCAGCACATTTCAGAAAATTGTAATTCAACGTCAGAATTAGTAAATCCGTTTAAGAATTTTGCATATCCGTTTAAGAATTTTGACAATCAATTTAATAATTTTGTAAGTCAATTTAGGAATTTGTTTAAATATACATTTAGTTTACAATTATAATTATTTAAATTTGTAAAGTAAACTGTTTTTTATCTTTTTACTACATATATATTTTCTTTAGATATGGCAGTTAGTAATGAAATAAGGAAAATGATTATTGACTCGTATATGACGAACCATTCAGTTATCGAAATTGCTTCAATTCTTAATTTGAAGTATAAAACAGTGTATTCGATTATTCAGGTTTATAAGAAAGAAAATAGGATCGAACAAAAACTGAAAGGAGGAACAAGAAGAAAAGCTTTAACCGAAGACCATGTTGATGTCATTAAATCATGGATTGATGAAAATTGCGGAATTACTCTTCAGCACATTCAAGGACTTTTACGTTCAAAATTTAATGTTGCTGTCTGTCTGAAAACAATTGACAGATATATTGGTTGCTTTAATTATACCTTAAAGTCTGCAACATTAATCCCTGAACGTAGAAATAATGAGAAGTCCTTGAATGAAAGATACGATTATGCGAATAAATTCATGGACATTTTATCCAATCTTGATGAAAATAATTTATTTTTCGTTGATGAAGTTGGTTTTAATGTTTCTATTAGAAGTAAAAGAGGACGATCTTTAGCTGGATCACCAGCTGTACATAACGTGAAATGCCTTAGATCAAGGAATATTTCTGTATGTTGCACAATGAATAAGGGTGGAATAGTAAAATATGTGACCCAAACATCGGTGTTCAACACAGCAACCTTTGCTAAATTCATCGATGAAATTTTACAGATGAACATATCTGTCGTTCTGTGGTCATTATGGATAATGTCCGATTTCACAAGCACCAATCCATAAAAGACAAATCTTTGAATGAAAGATACGATTATGCGAATAAATTCATGGACATTTTATCCAATCTTGATGAAAATAATTTATTTTTCGTTGATGAAGTTGGTTTTAATGTTTCTATTAGAAGTAAAAGAGGACGATCTTTAGCTGGATCACCAGCTGTACATAACGTGAAATGCCTTAGATCAAGGAATATTTCTGTATGTTGCACAATGAATAAGGGTGGAATAGTAAAATATGTGACCCAAACATCGGTGTTCAACACAGCAACCTTTGCTAAATTCATCGATGAAATTTTACAGATGAACATATCTGTCGTTCTGTGGTCATTATGGATAATGTCCGATTTCACAAGCACCAATCCATAAAAGACAAATCTTTAGCAATGCATGTGGATGCAAATATATGCGAATTGGTGTTTTTGCCACCGTATTCGCCATTCCTCAATCAGATTGAAAATATGTTTTCGAAATGGAAAGGAATGATACGTGAATCACGACCAAAGTCTGAAGCAGAATTATTTGCCTATATAGATAAGTTTAGTGAATATATAACGGCTGAAGATTGTTCTGGATATTTTAGGAATGTATTTTCATTCCTTTCAAAGTGTTTGAGTAGAACACCAATATATGATGGGAATTAAATAAATTTTAGCTATTCATTTTAGTTTTTGTTTCTGTAATTTAGGTATTTATAAACTTGTATATTTCGCAATATTTACACAAAGTCATAAATTAATTGACGAATTTCTTAAATGGAAATACAAAATTCTTAAACTGATTTACAAAATTCTTAAATTGATTTTCCATTTCTTAAACGGATGTACAAAATTATTAAATTGATTTACAAAAATCTTAAATGTGATGATGTCATTCTGAAATGTGCTGACAAACCCTGTAATAAGTAAAATAAAGTTTGGTTATTATATCAAATAAAAGATTGGCTTACCGTAAAAAAAATAAAAATATGTAAAATGTTTTTTAAACCTTTGTTAAGAAGGTACGTTAATATTAAAACTAAAAAACCTAAAAAATAAATACAACATAATTCAAAAATTGTAATATTAATTTAAATTAAATTAAATAATAATTTAAACATAATTTCTTAATTTTATTTTGATTTAAACGTGTAAATGCTTTTTTCAGAGAAATTCATAATTTCTGTAAAGATTTTTACTTATTTGTCATTAGAAATACATTGATAAAATGGAGATATTAAATTTAATTTACTTTGAAACTAAATTGAATTAAATAAATTATTGAAGAACAATTTCTTACTTTTATTTTGATTACTACGTTACAAAATAATTTTACAGAGAAATTTAAATTTTTGTTTGATAATTTCCTATTAATTATTTGAAATCAATTGATAATATGACGAGGTTTACAATTAATTCACCAATAAACAAGTCAAAATGAAATATGTATTTAAAAAATTAAATTTAGCGTTCATAAATTTACAATATGTTTGCTGATTAAATCGAATAAAAAGTCACTTTCTCAATCAAATTTTCCTCTTATCTCCGATTTAAAAATTATCCATTTAATAAGAAATAAAAATTAAATTTAAATGAATATAGATAAATTTAAATAAATAAATTATTTAAATATTCAATTTCTTATTTTTATTTTTATTTCTACTTTAGGAAGTCTTTTACAGAGAAATCCATATTTTCATTGAAGACATTTTCCTATTCATTATTGGAAATCAATTGTTAAACTAAAAAAGTATAAAGTATAAAATTTTTAACAGCGTATATAATGCCTTTAATTTAAAAATAATATCACAAACATATAAATTCCAAAATGTATTTTGTAATAAATCTCCAACCCCATTTGGATTATGTTCGGATCTCGTATATAAATTTACATGTAATGGGTGTAATGCCACATAAACTGGAGAGACGTCACGTCATCTTTGTAAGAGAATCCAAGAACATGGTCGGAATGTAGGTTTGAGTAATATTGCAGAACACAGAAAGGGTTGTAATTCGAATGAAAACATAAACACAAATGATTTTAAAATTCTATGTTGTAGTTTTAAAAACTATTGGGAGAGGGTGGCCTGTGAAGCACTTTATATCAGATCTTTAGATCCTAAGATTAATGTGCAAATGGGTCTCTCGAAAAACCCATCGAGCGTGTTTAGATGACATAATAATCCAATGATGACACAATCACTGCTTGTCTATATAAGCAGATTTAAAATTCATTTTTTTCTTGAGACCTGACGATAACGGTTATACCGTCGATATTAATTGTCTTGAAAAATAAATGTCTATTTAACAAATGGCGTATTTTGTTTTTAAAAATAAGTTGCCATCATTTTTTAATTTTTTGAAATATAAAATTGTTGTGGTTCCCTAAACTAATAATTAATTTTTAAAATATTAAAATAAAATATAACAATTTTTAAAAATATAAAAAATAAAATATTCACAAATAAAAGTAAAGATGGTTTGAGCATTATGTTCAGGGACGGTGGACGATGAAATGATATCACTATTATAATTATTTAAAATTATTAGTATAAAAATCATGCTAACTATAATTATTATTAATATCAATAATCTCATTATTATAATTATTATCTTTATAACTAATGGCATTATTTTTATCATTATAATCATTAGTTTTAATTTAATTTTTATTATTAGTGTTTTTATTTATATTATAATTATTATTAATAATTATAAATTTTATCATTATCATAATAATTTTTATTAAAGTATTAATATTACTATTATTATTAGAATTATTATATTTCCTTTTCGGCGAATTTTTCCTTCTTCCTCAGGGACCCATTCATTATGGGGGTACTCCTGATTTGGTCAGAGAAGGTCGTCAAAGGTAATAGTATTATTATTAATATTATTATTTGAATTATTATCCAAATATAAATATAAAAAATAGTATTATTACTATTATTATAATTATTTTTAGAATTACAATTATTACATTTTAATAATTATTGTTATTAATATTATTATATTTTTATTATTATTACTGTTGTTATTATTAAAAGTATTACAATTACTATTATTAAAATAACTAGTATTTTATTACTATTATAAAGTAAAAAAAACAAAAACAAAAATTACTTTAGTTCAAAAAAATGAAATGAAAATTCAACTTGGGCGATCGCAATCACCAAGTGACATTATACAATTGGCGTATTATTCACGTCCGATATTTTTTTTATTCACAAAAATATTTTTAATTAAAATTCCAAATTGGATGATAATTAGTGCAAATGCCCATGTTTTGTTTCTCCCTGCCAGACCGGTGGGTCAAAATAAATGATTAATGAGCTAAATCTGTTTTAGACAGAAAGAAAATAATCATTTCTTTATTAATATAATGATAAATGATAATATATTTTAATTTGTACCAAGTTCTTTTTGGAAAATATTCGATATTTGAATATCGAAAAATTAATAAAGAAATAGAAGTCACATAATTTCAATTATTTGATATATTTCAAAATACTTCATTTTTCGAATCCAATAAAACCTTGGTAAAATATTTATCAAATATACCCTTTAAAAAATTTTAAAAACCAGAGAATAATAATATTTTAAACAAAAGAAAAACGAAAATTGAAACACTAGAGTAATAGTTATTTAACCTCAATCATATTTAAATGTCTCATTTATTGCTTCAAAGATTGTGTACATGATATTTGGGTGAAAATGTACCTGTGATTAACAAATATAAATTCCTGCAATATTCGTTGTTAATTTCAATTGCAATAGATTTAACCTTATCAATTATTGAGCTGGGTTCGAGCTACGAACAAGCAACGCAGCCTTCAAATTAATCTGATTCAAATCAAATCAATATATTTTTGAACAAAATTATTCAAAACAATAATTCAATAATTTATACCCAGCAATAAATTTAAAAACCACCAACAAAATAAGAAATAAAATAAGTGTATTATATATTTAATTTTATTAATTAATTTATTTTTCTTAAAAATATTATAACGGTCAAATAATCAGGATATCCGAAAATTAAATTAACGTTTGCTGATAATATCACAAAAAAATACGCTTTCTGTTGAAAAAATAAAATTTTTATTTTTCTATGTAAAGTTTTTGTCATAAATCTTAGTTAGAAATATACAATATATTAGGAATTAAAAACTAAATTTCAATAAATTTATTATATTTTATTAAAATAAAAAGAATTTTATAAATAATCTTTATTAAATTAATAAACAATATAAATATAATTTCTTTTAAAAATTAATTTTTTTTAATTTCTTTTTAA
>MQRK01239818.1:5735-17226 GCA_001938485.1 Girardia tigrina | reverse complement strand
CTAAATGTAATAATTTAAATTATTTACTCAAAAGTATTATTGAAATTTCAAATTACAAAACTTTTAAATAATTAGTATTTAGACATTAATTTCATTAGATTCAAATAATCAATCAATAAACATATCAATCCCATCTGAGTAGGAGAGTCACAAATCTAAACAGCACACAAACAACAAACTTACAACATTCAGAATTTTACCCCGCATGGACAATTGGGTGCACCCACCGCCATACGGCTATATTACAAAAGAAGTTCTTTTGTTGAAATTTAAAATGACGTAACAAGGGCGTTGTGACTTCATAATCACTGATGTTTAATCAATAAATTTCTTATAAAAATTCATTTGTTCTATTGGTGACGGTTAATTCATTTAATATTTATTATTTTAATTTCATCATGGGAGGAAATCGCCATAGAGTCTCAGAATATAATCCCCAGCGCAAATAATTCGCGTGTCCCCCATAATCAAATCCTCAAAATATTTGACAAAGTTGATTTCTTGCTTTCCTAATTGTTAATTATTTGTGTCAATAAATTGTTGACATAGAAAATATATTTCTAAAAATATATTTTCAATTAAAATTTAATTTATAAAAATAATGTTAAATTAAATCTGGTTTTACAGTTAATCCATTTTTGTTTAAATTTTAAATATTATTTTTGTTATATATTTTTTTCGCCATCAATATGAGTTATTATGTTGACTCAGACGAAAGAGATATCGAAAATAAATTTTATCTTTTCTCTAACCTCTCCCCTTGAACCTTTCACCAGTCCTCAGAACTTGATAATATACAATCGACTCTCTATCCTTCACATTTTTGTGGTATATACACCAGAAAAATTGTGAGGATTTATGAAAACTCTTCAAAATTTTTGAATTAAAATTTAGCTAAACGACTTTTTACAAATTAATATTTTAAATACAATATTAAATATTAACTGCTGTTAAATTAAAGATATAAAAAATATTTAAAAAGGGGTTTCAATAACTTTTTAAATACAAAATACAAGATTCTAAAAATAATAAAATTTACATATAATTAAAATATATTTATATTTACAATTTCTTTTGATATTATTGATTTGTGCAAGAAAAATCAAAAAAGTGTTCCTCAGAAATTTACTTAAATAACACTTGTTTACATATTATAATGTCTTGTTGATATTAAAGTTTCAAAAATGTCTTCACCTGAGCCTTCATCACAACAAACCATGAATGTAACAAGAATCATGATAAAAAATATCATAATAATTTTTTAGATCTTATTCAATCTTATATCAATTTTTATTTTCATCAATAAACTTTTGATATTTTGATATTTTTCAGAATATACTTCATAAAAAATAATAGTACGTTAATAAAGACAATAATTTCAGAGAATGGACCGAAAATGGTCAGTTGTGGGTACAGCAGATAAGTAGTGTTCCGGCTACTCGACTGGATGTTATCAATCTCCAGGAAGAGCTAGATCGCCATCTTCAACAAAAACAAGCCAGAGAAACTGGGATTTGTCCCATTAGAAGGGAACTATATTCTCAAGTAAAACTTTCATAAAAAATTTTTGGAAATTCTTTAAAATGAAAAGGAAAGATATTAAATTGTAATGGTAAAAAATCAAAGGATTAGCGTTTAAGTTTAGAGCTAATGTAACGTGGTGCGCCCAATAAGTAGTGAGCCTAATACAGTAATCAATGGACAATTCCAAAACAATTTTAATAACAACAACCAAACTATATAGGTTATTATTTTTCAAAACAATTTCCAAAAACGTCCATATACTTTTGCTAGTGCTTGGCTAACTCAATAAAGGCATTTTCAAAGAAAATTGACGATTTTTGGCCTAGAGATTCACTGATTGCATGATGCAAATTTATATCTGATCAGTGTCTGAATAGTAGCGTTACTGATATTTCGACGTGTTGCCATTTCTATAGTGTGATTCTTCTTTCATTCTAGATGATTTTCTCCAGCTTTTCCATTATTTTTTCATTGATTTCACTAGGCCTTCCAGACTGTTCCAGGTCCACCACACTATTTATTTCAACTTCCAATGCATTGAACCAGCGTGTTTTTGTAGCCATCACTATAAATACCATTCAGTCCCATCTAGATTTCATCACAAGTTTTACCTTTCAAAAACAAGAAGCGAATAACACAGCGGTATTCAATACTTTATAATGTCATTTTCAAAATAACACAATAAATCTAATAACAAACAAGGACAGAATAAAACAAAATTGACAAAAGTATTTTATATATTATACAGAAATAAGAAAACCAATTAGAACGATGGCAAACGATGGAAGACCTTCTGAGAGTCATAATGACTCTAAATGTAATTGCAATAAACATTCAAACGAGACTTGTTTAAATGTTCTTAATACCCTAGCTATTATAAATTATTAATATGTATCATGAATCATGAATTAGCTTTGACTAATATATAATCTAATAAGTTTTCAGAGAGAAAAGTGTACGTCAAGGAGATAAAAACCATAATATAAAAAGTCATAAAAAAATTTAGATTATATGAAGATCAAATAAAATAGTCAAAAATGCCCATAATTTCTTTTGGATTCTACTGGTAATTTCATAGAGGGTGTTCGGTAACAAACGTCATTGGAGTCGAATATTAAATGAGACTTAACAAGAATCCGAGGAGGAGGCATCCCTATGAACCCGGGGCCTCTCGAATCCACTCCTGACCTAATCGCGACAGCCATTTAAAATTTAAGATTATGTTTGCTTTAAGCGTAAAACCAAAACAGTTAATTCTAATTTGGATACACCTCTGTCTCTATAAAATATTGAAGTGATAAGGGAATCATTCGAAATTCTAAAAGATCAGTTTGGCGGCAATTCGTATGAATTCTCAGGGGGCACCAGAGTTATGCAAACCACGAACCATCTAAACACAATTCTTTCATTCAAGCGTAAAATCATTAGTCCTTAGGATTTTATACATAAAGTAATAAATATATACAAAATTCAATAATTTTAAACTATCATCACACGAATTAAATTATTTCTAATATGTTTTTAAGGTTTTTGATGAATTAATTCGACAAGTTACGATTAACTGTGCTGAAAGAGGATTACTTCTACTTCGAGTTCGAGACGAGATCAGAATGACCATTGCCGCCTATCAGTCCTTGTATGAGTCTAGCGTGGCGTTCGGCATGAGGAAGGCATTACAGGCCGAGCAAGGGAATGCCGAGATGGATAAAAAGGTTTGTAGAGTCGTTAGAATAAAAACGTACTATTTTAATTTAGAATATGGAAAAGACGAAAATATTTATTATTTAATCTTTATATTGTTGAATGACTCTGTTATGTTTGAGTATATTACCTCCAGGAGAGAGTTAATAACTATTTAATTAATTTTTAATTAATTCTTAGCGATTTTTTGTGTGTGACGATTCGTACATAAATTATTTTCTGTTATATTATCTATTTAAAAGAATGTAATTATACATATACTTTATAATTTCGGGGGTGAAGCTGTAGTTTAAAAACCAGTGGCAATTTCTATTTACAACATTTATCGATACAAGTAAAGTGCAAAATCTAAAGATTTCTGGAAGATGAGACAATTCAATCGTGCCTTGCTTCCCAGATCCGAATTCACACTGATCCAGAAGTCACAATCAATGACAACTGTCAATTTACTTTTGTAAATCTCGTACTAAAGTACGAGCGTCATATATATAATATTTGTCTAAAAAGTGTGTTTGTTTGTTTGTTTATCGGCCACGCCTTTTAATGTGAAATTGAGGAAGAAACCAGTGTGAACCCATTTAAGACGTGGTCAATCTGGATATCTCGTATCGAGAAAATTTTGTCGGTGCAGCGCCATGGTCGAAAAACAACCGGAAGCCGACGAAATCGATCGAAAACCATGCAGGTCGTTAAATGTTTAAATCAACACTGATTTCGAATAATGACGATTTGGATGATTCCTACAAGAAATTTCGTGACGATTTTTATCACTTATTTACTAATTATATTGCTAAAAATAAATTTTAGAGAAATTACAAATTTTAGTTATTAAAAAATAATATCAACAAAATATCGGAGGGACCGGAGTGAATCCACGTAAAAACGTAGTCTATTTGAATAGCCCGTATCAAGTAGGTTCTGTCTATGCAGCGCCGTTATCGAAATGCATGGGAGCCCACTTAATTGACCGACTGTTAAATCAACACAGAATTCGAAGCAATAAATAATAAATTATAATAATTACAATTTAAAAAATAAAACAAAAATTTTCAGAGACGAAAGTTCAGCACACCCGTCATATACGAAGGGTCTTTTTCTAGTTCTGCAATATTTGCTGATCGATGTTAAGTGTTCCTGTCAGATTTATACAACTTTCTTGAATTTACGATCATCAGTTCCATTTATAGCACATCTGAAAAATCATGAAATAACATTTTGCTATTGAATTTCTTGCAAAACTTGGCATAACAGCCACAGAAACTTGCAAAATGATAAAATAAACTTTTGTGAGTTTTTATCACGATCAATAACTTTGAGTTGCACAAATAATTTGGGAGTCAGACAATCGGTGGAGAATGACCATCGGTCTGGAAGCCCAATAGCAATTTGAAAAACTGAGAATGATGGAAGATACATTAAACGTTAAAAAAATAATCAAAACTTTGTAGGGAATCGAAATATGCAAATTATTAATCCCAATTTCAATTTGTCTAGAGCAGGGAGGGGGTAAATAGTCAATCGACCGGTAGATGTTTGATAGTAGATCGTAAACGTTTTTTTCAGATAAATTTAAAATATTTAACACTAGATTTACCTGAGTAAAAAAGAATAGTAAAATTAAAATGGAAATACAAATTTTCATTAAGATTGTAAATTAAGACTCAAAATTCAACGTTTAAAATTAAAATATATTTAAAGTTTAAGTTAATGGTAGTTAAAATGAAATGATCGGATTTTGTTTGAAAATTGAAAAAATTGGTATTGATTCATGTTTTAAAATTAACCGCACAAAATCTTATATTTCCAAAGTCTTCGCAACAATCTAAATTAGACATGAAGCATTCTATGTTATCTCCTATGTTTTGGGAAAACATAAAAAGTCTTTTCGTGACGTGAAGTTTTTGTGATGGAAACTTTCCTTGTGAGCAGTGAAAAATTATTTAACAACTTTAAAAATAAAAAGAAAATTCTAATGCAATTAAAGATTTGCAACGTTCTCGCCGATCTATAACTCGTCGTAATGAAGATATGAGTGGTAATGTAACTCAACAATTTGAAGATCATATACATTGACTCAAAACTGCAGCTTCTTTTCATTACAGTTTGACGAATCAACTAATGACATTGATACTGCACAATTAATTATGTTTATAAGAATGATATTCTCCGATATTTCGACAAAAGAGGAATTTTTACCAATTCTTCCAATGAAAGGTACGACGCGAGAAGAAGAAATTTTCACAACATTACATTTACAGAGGAAACAAAATTGCCTCTACATAAGTGGAATTCTATATCAAACGATGGAGCACCTGCAATGGTTGGTCAAAAAATGGATTTGTAACTATTTGTCAACAAAATGAACAATTTCCTGATTTTATATCATTTCATTGCATTATAATATCATAACGCCTTATGCGCAAAAATATTGGATGTTAATTATATTATAAAAATAATTGACTCAATAAGGGCCCGTACTTTAACGAGGCGACTGTTCCGTAGTACGGAATCCGTACTCAACTTGAAGGAAATGATTCCCAATATGAAGATTTATTACTTTTTTGTAATGTCATTTGGCTTAGTCAGAAAAGCTTTTTAAAAAGATTACAAAATCTTTTGTATAAAATGGTTCAATTTTTAAATTCGTTGGGAGAAACACAAGAAAAGTTGGAAGATCCAGTTTAGTTACAAAATTTAGCTTCTCTAAAAGAATTTATGGATCGTTATAACTCTCTCAATTTGCAATTACAAGAAAAAGGAAAGAATATTATGGAGTTAGTCAGTTCTGCAAATGCTTTTATAGTAAAATTAAAATTGTAAAAGTCACAATTAAAAAATAATGACTTAAAGAATTTTCTATATTTAGAAAATCAGATTAAACTTACTGGTCAATGCAACATCGAAAAGTTTTGTTCTAAAATAGATAATATTAATTCAGAATTTGAGAGACGATTTTCAAATCTTAGTCGTTTTCAAACTATTTTTGAATTTATTTCCTTTCCATGTGGATATTATAATATCGAGGATATGTCATCCAACGTATCTCATATTTTCCGATTAAATTTATCTGATGTAGAGTCGGAAGTTTTAACAATAAAATCAGATAAAATTTTGAAATCACGTGCAAATGAATTTTTTAGGAAGTTTCTACCAGAAGAAAAACTCCATTAGTGAGATAAAAATAATCGAATCGCAAAATTATTTTCTTTTCACAAGTCTGACTGATAACCACTTTATGACATCTATCAGTGTATGCAAACCTAACTTTACAAGACTTTGTGATGAAATGGAATGCCATGCGTCAACATTCAAAGATTAATTACACTTACCTTGTACAATAATTATGTAATTTTATAATAAAATTAATAAACATACTGTGTTATGCTTTCTCATTTCTGAAAGAGTCGACCGCAGTTAAATATTAAAACTTTTAGTCGATCACAGTTAAGATTTAAAAATTTGAGTCGATCATACAATGTTTAAATGTGCCCATTCCTTTCTAGCTCGGTGTGTTAAAATTCGAAAAACCAAAGCATAATTTCCATCGCGTGTCACACATCATAATATAAAAAAAACTAAAATATAATTAAATATATAATTAAAAACTAAAATATAAAAATATTTATATTTTTAATTAATTTAATTGTTTATCGCTTTGTTTATAATTTAATTAAATGTAAATTTTATTATTTTTGCGATCTTGTATTTTGTCTTTTCTTTAACGTTTTTTATAAGTTGCTGAAATCCCTTTTTAAATATTTTTTATATCTCTAATTTAAGCAAAAATAATATTAAATTTAGTATTTTAAATATTGTATTAATTTATAAAAAGTTGTTTAGTTAAATTTTAGTGCTTTGTTTAATGCTTTCAGAGGTCATTGGACGTTTGTAGTAACTACGAGAATGTTGTGACTATAAAAAGAAATGTTCTCATTTGCTCAAGCATTCATGCCGCGATCTCAAAGGTCACTTAGAATTTCTGAGCATCAAACAATTGCGGAATCGGATTCCCTTGTCTATAGAATCATGATTTCCGTGTTGATTGCGCTGTGTATAGGAAGGAGACGGAGAGCGATACGAGGGATTCGAGACTCAAGATATAAGATGATAGAATTTTCGTAATTAAAATGTTGAATTTAGTTAGAAACGAAAGGTTTCATTAATGTAACAGTCGAAATGATGAAATTAGTGGAACAAAAGTTAGCAACTTGTAATTTCTATATGCTGTTATTAAAAGTCACATTAGTTTGAACAAATGAGGGTTCATATTTCTTGAAATCCGCTATTCATGCTTCCTTTGTCTTTCTACGTTCCCTTCAATTGGGGTTTACTTTCGTTAGATTAGTTATTATGTTCTTCGGTGTCAAATGGAGCGAATTGGGTTTAAATATTTATCATTTTAAGATTAATTTCATATACAATTTACTCCATCTAATTGATCTTTTATCTATCTTCAACAAATAGATTGCGCAACTCGAAAACGAGAAAAAAGATTTGGAAAGACAGGTTAATGATTTGATATTAAAGGCCGAGCAGATCGAATTGCGAGCAGCAGAACAGAGACAGAACGAAGAGAAGAAACATCACGAAGAGATTCAATTCTTAAAGAAAACCAATCAGCAGTTGAAGGTAAATATTTTTATATTATATTATATTATATTATATTATATTAAACGTTTGTCTTTTTACTAATAAAGTTTATAATCTATTAACATTTTATAGTACAAAAATAAAAGGTAAATACAGTAAAGGTTGCGAGATTACAATAGAACGAACCGGTAACCCTTTACGCGCAGCCCCTATTGTCCCAGAGTCAGTAATGATATTGGCCCCGATGTTTCCCAACAATACACCGGAAAGGGAATTTCCTATCAATTTATAGTGTTACAAAAATTGTAACGAAAAAATTCATTTCAGTAATACCTAATTCGATTGAATAAATAGAATATCGTTCATCCAATTTAAGTAATATAAATATTATGAGGATGTTTGGTTGATTATTGATGGATGCGGTAGGATGGAGGGGGCCGCTTCCATGGACGACCTTATAGATTTGCCATTGCAAGTACGAAAATATATTATATTCATAATATAATGAAACAATGTTTTAGCAAAATACTTTTATATTATAATGTCTCTTCTCAACTTTTACCTTCACTCATCAAACTCCAGCAATAAATTGTTGCACTTTCGTATTACAATCGACCTTATTAAAAACACTCATATGATTTTCGACACCTAATTTTATTACAAGTTACCAAAACGTTCGTAAATTTGTATTATTCAATCGATTACTCTTTTCGAATTATCTGAGAATTTGAAAAATATATATTTATAAATTTCATTAATTAAAATTAAGATTAATTTAAATTATTTTTTAAAATATTAAATTGGTTTATTTAATAAACAATTCAAAAGGAATGATTCAAAACCATTAAAAAGTTTAGAGTGATTTTTAAATTTTAAAATTTAAACATTAAATTTAAAAATAAATTAATTTCAGAAGATAAGTTAAATATTAATCAGTAATCTGAGTAGAAGAGACAATTCCGAATCAGCACACAACATGCGAACATTCCTCACCTCCCCCTCGATTTAAATGGCTTTAGCCATTCAATATTTCTTATAATAATTCTGCCGTTTTCAATCTATAATTCGTAAATTCTTTCATAATTTATTTTCACCCATATAACGGTCATTTTCCTGTGAAACATTTCTCTTCATTGTCAGTACTCTTTTTCCCACTTAAAATATTCCTCTCGTCTCTATATTTCTTTCAAGATCTTCCTGATTTTCACTTATCTTCTGAATTGTTTTATTCCAATGCCTCAATTTTCATCCAAATACTATCTCGGCTGGTGACGCGCCTGTCGTAGCTTGTACAGTACTATTCAACATAAACTAAATTTATGATAAAATGTCGATGATCTCCATTCTTCATTTTAATATTAAAGCATCTCTGATTCCATTCGTATTTTGATGAATGGACTCGAATAGAATATCTCGATTTTGAACTTTTTCGCGGTGTCCTTGAACAAAGCTTATTCAAATGTTTTTCCTCTATCTACATGGATTTCTTTTGGTTGTTACAATTTCCATATCCGTCTAACCAATAACAATCTTCGGACATGTTTTGGAAATCTTTGGTTTTTACATAGCATAAACACATTATTTTTTATTAATTATTTAAATGACCTTGAGTTGTAATCTTGCTGTACCTGATAAAAAAATATTTTTATGAATTCAGTCATTTTTTTTATAATTTTATGAAATACCGGAACAAATGCTCAACGAATACTAAATGAATGATGTAGCGACGTTGTTGTCAGAGATTATCCACACGAAATCAATTTTCTTTGACCGCATTTCAGGACTTTATAAAGAACTAGCGCGCTCGTATTCTCTTTGTATCTCGAAGCACCACTGTCAATGCTAAAAATATTTATCTATCATCAATGAGCACCTCGAAGAATCAATGTAACTTTTACAAAGTTCTATCTGAAAGCACGATAGTGTATCGTGCTATCCCATGATAACGAATTGAGAGTCATTCCTAAATCTCATGAAGAATTCATGGTAAATGATAAAGAAGAAAGTTGCTACTCTTCAGTCAACTAGGCCCTGAAAAGAGATCATCAAGGAATAGTGAAACTATAGCCTCATATCTTTGGAAAGTAGAATGTTGGCAGACTGCATTCTGTGAAGAATTACAAATGTTCTCAAGGTTAAAGGTGGATAATCAAATACTTGATCACTTCATCTAATTGTTATTGTTTGTTTGTTATTGTATGATTTATTATTACATTGTTTATATTGTCGTTGAGTTGGTCTAGATATAATAATTGATTTTCCCTTTTCCCAACTTAAATTTTTATTTTTTATCTAATTTTAGTTTTGTAAACAAAATTAATATTTTATTATTATTTCATCAATGGATTATTGTCATCTAAACACGCTCAATAGGGTTTTCGAGAGACCCGTTTGCACATTAATGTGCAAACGGGTCTCTCAAAAACCCTATTGAGCTTGTTTATTCTTATTATTATTTAATTCTGAACAATTATTATTATCGACAAAATTCAAATAAAAACAAATAATTTTAAATCGAAATTTCGCCTTTTCTATTTCAGGCCCAACTGGAAGGAATTCTCAATCCAAAGTCGAAATAAAGGAATAATATTAGAATTTTACTTAATTATGTTTGTTTATATTAAATATATTTTAGGGTGCTTCATTTTGTTTTTATTGATAGAATAACATTCATTTTCAAATGAATTATTTGTTACAATTGGGTGTGACTTTGGGAAAATATTTATATGTTTATCCCTAATAAACGATGACTCAAATGTGACTAAAAAACTTGAAGAATGTGGAAACTGACACGATTAAACTACCAATTTACGACCACATTGTTGTAACTGATCATCGAACCGTCAACAAGTTATGTGTTGGGATTTGAGAGCGTCATAATGAAAGAATTTACTATCTTATTAGATTTTTCTTTTTGATATATTATATATGAGGCCTGCTGGACCTTTTTGTACTAAATCGACTTTGTGGATCAAACTACTTCGACATCTAACCATTAAAAAAGATGTTTTAATTAATTCAACTTCAATTAATTTTACTTCATTTTAAGATTACAAAATATTAACAAAAACAACATAACAAACAATTTCAAATAAATAAAAAACAACAAAACTATATAAAATGTCATCAATCAGTTACTAGTCGTAATTGTAAGTAGCGTTTATACCACTTTCATTATCAAACGAAAATTTTTTTTAATTTTGTTGGGATCCTGAAATAAAATACATTAAATATTATGTATAAATATTTAAAAAAATCAGTAACCATTGTGTATCATTTATTATTAATTATTTATATTATCATTACTATGATCATCGTAATTATTATTTGGATATTCATATTACTATTATTAATATATTGAATATCAGTATTATTAATTATAAAAACCGTGTTTCAACAGAGGTGCGGAAACACTGTTTTTATTACTATTCAAAAAAGGTGTTACACAGCCTAATTGGACTAACGGACTATCTATAAGTCGTGTTAGACTGAGGTGTTTATCAAAACAACTAAAATAATAAAATGATAACAATAATTATATTGATAACGATTTAACAGAAAGTGCGATAAAGAAGGTAATAAAATTCGATCACAGGAAAAAGAACGTGATGTTGAGAAACAACCAAATATACTGTTAATTACTTTTGAGTCCGGTACTGCGTTGAGTAACTCTTAT
>MQRK01239816.1:42725-58030 GCA_001938485.1 Girardia tigrina | reverse complement strand
GCGCTCGTCACGCACCTCGAGTCCCTGGAGCACCTGCGCGCCTGGCACCAGGGCTGGGTGCGGGACTCGCGCCCCCGCGTGCTGCTCGTCAAGCCGCTCTCGCGCCCCTCCATCCGCTACCTGTCGCTCGCCTTCCGGTTCCGGGACTCCGCCACCGCCGGCTTCATCCACATCTCCGACACGGACCTCTACTCGGACGACCACTGGCTCACTCCGCTCGTTCGGGCGCACGGACTGCGCTCTGACCAGGTGGCTTGCTGGCTCTGCCTCGCTGCTATTTATTATTATTATTATTTATTATTATTATTAATTATTTATTATTATTATTATTTTTATTTATTATTATTTTTATTTATTATTATTATCATTAATTATTAATTATTATTATTTATTATTATTATCATTAATTATTAATTATTATTATTTATTATTATTATTTATTATTATTAATTATTATTATTAATTATTATTATTAATTATTATTATTAATTATTATTATTTTTATTATTATTTTTATTATTTTTATTATTATCATTAATTATTAATTATTATTATTTATTATTATTATTTATTATTATTAATTATTATTATTAATTATTATTATTTATTATTATTATTAATTATTATTATTATTAATTATTATTATTTTTATTATTATTATTATTTTTTTTATTATTATTATTAATTATCATTATCATTAATTATTATTTATTATTATTATTATTAATTATTATTATTATTTATTATTATTAATTATTATTTATTATTATTATTAATTATTATTATTATTAAAATTAATTATCATTATTAATTATTATTTTTATTAGTATCATTATTCATTTTAATAAGAGTTTAAGACTGTTAAAAACGCTTGCTGTCAGTACATTTGGTGATTTCGATTCATCACGCTTCATCGTCTTTATTTGTTTGATCTTAAGCCGCAGCTCCTTCCATGTTCTATTCGCTTCTTTCTTTTAAGTTGTCTTGCAATTGTCTTTTTTGCCTCTCTCCTTTCACTGTTCCTTCAATCATAACGCTGACTGGTGCTTGCTCTCTCATCTGATCACCATAGAATTCGGCTGCCTTCTCTTGATGATCTCTTCTATTGATTCTCTCAATGATATTGCGCCTCTACGCTCCTTAGAGGGCCGCCCAGACTGAACAGTGTCCAGCAGCCACCGATGCGCCTCCCGTAGTGCCGGAACAATTCAGTTCCCGAGATCTTTCGATCTCCCTCTAAGGAACGAGCATTCACGGATAGATCAACTTTACCAAATGAGTATGGAGAATGAACACAGATTAAACAAAACACGCCCGTTTCATAGTTTTCAACCTAATAGTATCAACGGCATAACGTCATAATCTTATTTATCAGCGAGTCAAAGGACTTATGGATCGCACCGCTTATGCAGCGGATGAACTCTGGCGCGCCATGCACACACACTAGCTGGAAACTCGTCACTTCTTATCACCAGCTAGTTCTACATTAATTTCACGCGAGTCAAACAAACAGTTCGGCAGTCAAGCGGTCAGAGAGGTTCTAAGCATTTCATCCTTTCATTTATGCATCCAATGAAGAATTAATTCTCATTTAAGAACGAATGAAAAATTTACAAATATTACTCGCCATTTCGACCATCCTTTCTTAATCTTCTTTCTTCTTTTGACCTCAGCCGTTGGGCCGTGGGATCACCCAATTATGCACAATTCTCCGCCACATCTCTCTATTTGTAGCTTCTCAGACATTCCATACTCAGTCCAGTCCATTCTTTTAAATCGTCCATCCATTGCCTCTTTGGTCTTCCTCTTGATCTTTCTCCTTCCACTCTTCCCTCAATCATAACCTTTGCTAATACTTGTTTTCTTATTTGATGACCGTAGAATTTCAGCTTCCTTCTCTTGATTCCGGTCTTTTACCTAGTATTTCTATCACTCTCCTCCAAACAAAGTCGTTTGTCTTCTTTTCTTTCCACGTGATCTTCAGCATTCTCCTGTAGCACTTTATTTCAAACGCTTTAAGTCTATCCATACTCTTCTGATTTATTGTCCAACTCTCGCATCCATGGAGGAGTGTTGCCCAGACAATAGCCTTAGTGATCTTCAATCTGCTCTTGAGATGGATTTCTTTGAGGTTAAACACTGTGCTAAGCTTAATCACTGGCTTGTTGCAATACCAATCTGGCTTCTGATTTCTTTTTCGCTTCCCCCATTCTTCTTGATCTAGAGTCGATAAATAAAGAATTCTAATACAAATGGTGACCGAAACCAGTTCCTCACACTGTGGACGATAGAAATAGATTTGAATGAGAGACGGGTTCTTCTGTAGTGGAACATGGAAACGAACTAAACAAACTCCAAGATGGAATCCGCTGGAAGAACGAATGCTCTTACTGTAGGACAGAAAGATTTTATAAACATAGCCAATGACCAAACTGTGCCGTAACCTGAAAAGAGGTAACCAGACAATTCGACACAGTGAAGGTTAATTGTTAACATTGTATTGATTGCAAATCAGCTCGCCAACGCAAGTACTCCAGTCCATCAACACACTGAATTGATATTTATTCATATTAAATGCAGAAAACTCACCAGTCCAACTAAAAATCGAGTTATCGAAAAGGTCGTCTTTGAAACAATGTCACTGAAATTGTCCAATCAATAAATGTGTCGAATTGTCATGGAACCCTGAAAAGCAATTAAAAATAAAATTCGAGCTCTCAATGATTAAAGTTCTAGTGTGAGTACCAACAAACTCTTCCAAGTAAATCTTAAAATGTGCTGTTTTGATCCGGGTAATTCGTCTCTCTCCTTCTTGAAGTGGACGACTTCATTCTTCACCGAACACGTAATTTTCCTGTCACGAGCAAACTCTAGTTCTATTGTCGATGGTGATCTGGCGTTGTCGCTCTCGGTCATGCGTTTCGTGCAACTGACACATGATCTCGTTCTTCTTTGTTCTTTTTAAAAATGGAGAACAAACAAGAGTTATAAATGACTGAGTAATGAGGCTTAAGAAGTTCCACAATGTCTCGAAGATGTTTTTTGTGTTGTGTGTTGATTCGGGATTGTGCCTCTCCTAACCAGATGGATGATCGATATTTAATTTCTTATAATCTGAAACTAATTTATTCAAATTTTTAATTTTTATTTTTGTAAATTTTTAAAATCCAATTAGTATTTGAAAATGATTATAAAAAATAATTTTCTTCAAGTTAGTTCGGATTGGAATGAGAAGTATAAAACATCGAGTGATTGATTTAAGTGCGAGCGAAACTGTTGATTGTCATAGAGATTGTTAAGAGAACTCAGACATTTGAGAGAACATGTATTACATTCACATTTCTTATCATCTTTATGATGATCAATAGTATTGCTTTCACTTAGATCCATCAATCAATTTTTCAATATCTCTTATTATAATCTCAACTATACTTGATAAGATTATTTTATTAAAAAATATTTAATTTAAATTTTATTGGCTGAAATAAAATATTTTTATAGTCATTTTTAAACATTAATTTGATTTTAATTATTTAAAAATTTACAAAAATAAAATCAATAAAATTATTTAAAAGTTGCAATAATAAAAATTAAAAATTTGAATAAATTAATTTCAGATTATAAGAAATTAAATATCGATCATTCATCTGGTTATGAGAGGCACAATCCCAAATCAACACACAACACAAAAACATCCACACACCAAATATTCCTCACAGAGATGATAATAAATGTGCATGTAATGAATGTTCTGGCAAATGTGTGAGTTCTCTCAACAAATTGAACTAGCCAGATTGCTACAGAATGTCTATCTACGAGGGGCGTTCCGAATGTAAGTGGAAAAAAGGGAGACGACACCACAAGAAAGCATTTATTGAAGGAATACAATGTCATTCAGATAGGCCTGTCATCTCCGCCAACTCGCCAATGGTAAGGCAGCGATTTGCATTGATGGTCTCCGACACTTTTTCCATATTTTCTACCGTGCTCGTCGTTGCTGGACGTCTACTCCTGTCCGCGTCGTCCAAGGATTCACATCCATTTTCGAATTGATGCACCCAATTGTAGACAGCAGACATTTGCAGGGCTCTTCCTTGAAACACATTTGATAAGCGGCGCACAATGTCAGATACTGGAATATCCTCTTTCCAAAGGAAAAAGATGATGGCACGCTGAGAACGTACTGCGTCTTCCATGTGTTAAACAAAAATGATAACACTGTCTATGACAGCTTCCTCTATGCTGCTCATATGTTGCATGGACCAATGCCACTTTTGCTCGATTTCTATTGGCTGGTAAGTACATCACACCATCTGTCCCTCTGTAAGATGCACACACACGCGCACACCCGCATATAAGTATTTCCACCTACTTTCGGAACGCCCCTCGTAGTAGCCTAACTCATCGTAAGAGGCATTGACTCCATCACTACATATAGCAGTAATGTCAAGCAATTAGAACAAGAGAATAATTAGAATATTGGAGTGTGAAGGTGTCAGATTGTTCTTATTCTTATTATTACAATGTCCGATATCGTTCATCTTAATGATTTCTGGTCAATAAAGGAGACAATATTGATATTCCACGATGAGAGTAGTGTCTACAGTGGCGTATTGCTGCCGAAACCGGTGGCTCAATTATCTCAGACTCGTCTGTCACTGGCAGACATGGAAAGTCTCATTCAGTCTCACAATCAACTCCCAGTGTCGCGCCTGTTGTCACAGGCGGTGTTTGATCGAGCCTGTCCTCCACCAAGCCAAAGGCAGCGATCATTAGGGTTCTGTGTGATCTCTGTCTGGCACTCGAGACATTCCAGTAACGTGTCCAACGAGGACAACTGGCGTTATCTCCGTTCTCTCGCACTTGGACACGCATCAACTAACGCGCAGCGTCCTCACACGTTCTATTTGTACGGAGATATTCAGTTCGCGTTTCTCAAGAGTCTCCGACTGTTTGATCAATCTCCAAGTTAGATCCAACTTTTATTATTGATTTATTTTCTCTGCTTTTTAATCATTAATGATTATTATTCATTTTATTATTGATTTTCCTTTGTATTTTTGTCGGATATTTATTTTTATATTTATTGCAATAAGTATCGATAATCCATTGTTAAATATGAACGCAATTGAAAGCGACCACGGCTCACAACAAAATCACAAGGGTGTTGTGAGAAGCGGCTGCAACGTCAATATCAGAATTCATCGTTAACTCGAAAATTTATTTATTATAACACAATTTTCAAACAAATTTGTCAACTATTTCTGTGATTCATAATCGATCGCCGATCTCTATTTTCAAATAATTTCTAAATTGCCTCCAATTGCAGTCAAAGTAATATTTAATTTTTAGAACACATTTATTAAAATTATTGATTCACGTATATTTAGTTTTTAATGGATGTTGGGAGCGTTTTGTTGAGTTTCTAATTTTAATGTTTTGAATTATATTGAAGTATGGTTTGAAACGTCGGGGTTGAAAATGTATATGGGTTGAAACACCCTACAACCAATTTTAAAATAGATATTTTAATATCATTTTTTTTCATTTTTCAAGACAAAAAACTTATCATAATGAAATAATTCTCGAATATTTTCGATTTTGAAATTGACTCTTCTGCCGTGTTTTCTTTGTAATACATCTTTCATGAATTTAATCCTTCGTATTCTACTTGTATTTTATTCCTTAATTCAACGTTTACCAAAACCCTTTTTGCTTTTTGGAATATACAGTCAAACTCGATTATCTCGGCTTATATCTTATCTCGGTTATATATATATATATATATATATACATTGTAAGGTAAAATCTATATAATAGGGATAAAAATAAGACGACGCGTTTCGAGATAATAATAATCCCATCATCAGGTCACAAAATGCACTAAGCAAGTACTTTATATGGAAACTTGCCGAAAATAAATAAAATTTATCCAATAAATTATTGGATGAAAATAATTTTATTTCACTTTTCCTTAAAATTAAGAAAAATGCAATCAATCTCATTCTCGCAAACCAACCATTGGCAGCTATCAATTGCCATTTGAGAAAGCGATATGTTTTCTCTATCGTTCCGTACTTTACAAGGTAACGGAGACATATGATAAACATAACAATTGACAGCACACCAAAAGCTAATCTTTGAGATGAAACTTCTCACACTCAATGCAATCAACTCAATTTTAGCCTTCCCATCAAACTCAAAACAATCGAATCTCATCGATGCGATTCGACTGAAATGTCTGACCAAATGGAAATCTGAGAGAACTTTGTGTGCTCTCAACTGTACCAGGTTTGACACTGGTGACACTCAGTATAATAACACATTTGACCAATGCAAAACAATCGCACACCGACAAAATACATTTTGTTTTGAATTCCTTCGTTCTTTCCAAGTTGTTCAAAAAATAATTGATTTTAATGTTAGAATATACACATTGTAAGGTAAAATCTATATTATAGGGATGACGCGTTTCGAGATATGCATTTTTCTAAATTTTAAGGAAAAGTGAAATAAAGTTATTTTCATCCAATAATATATTGGATAAATTTTATTTATTTTCGGCAAGTTTCCATATAGTGTACTTGCTTAGTACATTTTGTGACCTGATGATGGGATTATTATTATCTCGAAACGCGTCGTCTTATTTTTATCCCTACTATATAGATTTTACCTTACAATGTATATATATATATATATTCCAAATAAGATTAAAATAAGTGACCGAAACTTTCTGCCTTGGTTGTTTGATACAAGGACCTCGGAACATATTAAACGGCAGTGTCAATGAAATCTCTATTTACGAAATTATATTTCATTAAATCGCATTCCATTATTTATAAACTCAAAAGTAATAAAATCTTTGAAGTTAAATTTCAAGACTGAAAGAGGACCAGTAATTTTATTTCCATAATTAATGAGTTTCATTTCGGAATTAAAACGATTTTATCGATTTATCAAAATTTGTAGAATGTTTGACAGGGAAATATGTGTCCTTGAGAGATCAGATCAAAGAGAACAAGACATTTGCATTTGTGTATTGAATTCAGACACGAGTCTCGGTGTTTGACTTGAGAATGAAAATGCTGATGGAATTGAATTTATTTCATTAAACAATTATCTTTCTCCGGCAACAATTGATTACAATGTCCATGCATCGTTTATTTTATCTTTTTCTGAAAGAGACAATTCACAACTTTTAATTAATTTATATGTTTAACTGAAAACATTCTTTTTAAGTTTTTACTTTACTCATAAATAATGCAGAAATACTAAATGTTAAAATCGTAATAATACACATTCTGTTCAAAAAGTATCGAGGCTGATTTAACATCGTTTACCGCTAAATAAATGCAGTTATACTTGTTTCTAGGTTGTTGATATTGACTAACTAGGTAACGGTAGATTAATTTGTGTCCAAACAACCTTTATCATCGTGTATTTGGTAGTACATTCGATTTTTGTAATGTGGAATACGAACACTATAAATTAAATATTGGTTAATGAAATTAATGCAGCGATAACGTACAAAATGATGCAAAGGTGTTTCCCGTATAATGTTCACTCACGTACACGTGTTTTTCAATGATACAATGATGACAGTGTTAAGAGAACTCACACATTTGACAGAACATTTATTACATTCACATTTCTTATCATCTTTATGATGATCAATAGTATTGCTTTCACTTAGATCCATCAATCAATTTTTCAATATCTCTTATTATAATCTGAACTATACTTAAGAAGATTATTTTATTTAAAAATATTTAATTTAAATTTTATTGGCTGAAATAAAATATTTTTATAGTCATTTTTAAACATTAATTTGATTTTAATTATTAAAAATTTACAAAAATAAAATCATTAAAATTATTTAAAAGTTGCAATAATAAAAATTAAAAATTTGAATATTAAATCTAAATTTAAATAAATTAGTTTCAGATTATAAGAAATTAAATATTGATAATCCATCTGGTTAGGAGAGGCTCAATCCCAAATCAACATACAACATTTAAACATGCAAACACTACACAAAAACATCCACACACCAAATATTCCTCACAGACAACATTGACGTGTAGAATGAACCACGTTTTGGAAGACCGTCAACATCAGCAGATGAAGATAACGCTGCGTAATCAGAGGAAAATTGTTCCTTGACAATCGTCGAATAACTGTTTGAAAATTAGCTTTGGATATTGGCATTTTAACTGAGGAATTAAAAATGAGACGTTTTGTTATGTGGATACTGAATGTCATTCAAAAACAACGTCCAACAGTGTCCCTGATGAAAGGATATTCAAATATCTTACATAATCTTTTATGAATTTCCTGTAATAATTTGTCAAACCCAAGAAACTCCTTAGATGTTTAATACATGATGGGTTTTGAAACTTGTTAATCGCATCAATCTTTGTTTTATCAGTTTCTATACCATCTTTACTTATTACGTAGCCAAAAAACTTGGTCTTTTCGTATCCCTTAAATATTCAAAAATTACAAAATCGATGAGTATTTTATCAAAATCATTGAACAACGGTAAATCAACTAATGAATATTGAATTGTCGTAAATAATGTTTATATATAACCATATATTTATGTTGCATACTTGCTAACATCATAATCTTATGTTTATATTTTTTGTGTAACTTTAGCGTTACGGCCTACTGAAAATTTAAGTTTAAAAATAAAAAAATAAATTAAAAAAATCAGCCTCTGAATGGTTTGGATCAAAATAAACTTTTTTATTCACTGGATATCCATAAATTACTTAAAAGATGAAGGAAGCCCTTTTGATGTTTTTTGAAATTAATGTTTGCTCTTTGATAAAATATATAAATTATAAATTGACATTCTTCATAATTTGAAATTTGAAGTGTACTTAATAAAGTTCAAAATTTTTATTAATTTTTAAGTTTTACAAAACTTTATTTTAACTTGATTTAAATTAATTGTTATACACCAAAGCCCCCATATGCGTCTATTCGCTTTAGCGTCGATTGATTTTTTATTTTTTACCATATAAAATTTCAGGGAACTTTACACAGCCACGGAAGGAATTGATAATATTACAATGAAAACGTTCTGGAAAAACTTCACTATATTAGATGGGATTAAATATATTGCAGGTTCTGGGAATGAAGTGTCCAACAAAATCATGACGGTTGATGGCGTAGATTATGGCTTGAATGTGTACATAGCCCATTGGAAAATGACGCGAATAATGATAGGATAACTACAATTAAAGAGATAGTTGACTTAGCATCCGCATTGTGAGTTGAAGGAATGGAGGTCGAAGATATAGAAGAACTATTGGATTCGCACAATAAAGAGATAACAACTTCTCAATTAATTGAAGTTGAATTTCAGACAGCACACAGTAGTGATTCTGAGGAAAAATAGAAGATATTGCCGTAGAACAAACGTTAACAACGAAACGTTTAGCTCAAGCTTTTCAATTACTTGATCAAGCTCTGCAGATATTTAATCAAGATGACCCTAATCACGAAAGAAGTTCGAGGGTAAACAGATCAGATTTGGGTAGCATAAATTGCTATACAGAAATTTATGTGAAAAAAAGACAATGCAGTACAAACCACTTTGGAAATTTTTTTTTAAAAAGTAAATTTTGATTTTGAAAGAAGTTTTGATAATTATATTTATAATACATACTCAGTTTTTACTGATTTTATATTATTAATTAGTTTTAATGGATTAAGAGCCCAATTTTCGTACTATGTCTTGATAAACATTTGTTTTATTTTGATTTTTATTTAGATAGATTTATTGTAATAGTCTTTCTGATCAATATTACCACATATTCGTTATGCGTCGAAACTCATTTAGCGTCTCAACTTTCGGAACCGAATAGAGACGCAAAGCGGGGCCTTGGTGTATTAAATTATAAACAGATTTTTTTTGCCTAAAATCGCGTCAGACTCGTAAATCGCGTTTTTATCGTATTCACTCTTGACATTCAAATTATTATAAATTTAAGATATTTCAAAAATTTTTCATTATTTTGATTATATTTTAAGAATTTGTAAAGTAAATTTTCAGATAGAGTTAAATTACCTAACGTCGAAAACACTCAAAACTAAGGCAAAGTAAAATTAGATCACATTCTCTATGTCGATGTCATGCTAAAGTTACATTCATTATTTATCATAACATCTTTTTTTCAACTTTGTCCGGCTATCGTTAAAATACCATGTTGATATTCCAGGTAGTTCTGAAGCATTTATAAACCAAGTCATTTTGTTGTGGCGACAAAGCTATGACAGTGCTACGTCTATTCTTCTCTCAAACCCTTGGGAATATCCTAATCTTGATTGGGTGTTAACGAATTGGAATTTGTTATCCAATCTCGACACTGCTATTCCAATTTTAAGGACAAAAAATCGAGTCCAAACTCAATTTGCTAATTCAGAATCTTTATCCGAACTCATTGATGAGTTAGCCGCTCCTTTGATTTGGAGAATATGGGCTCGGTTTTTGTTCTATTGCCAGCAAATTTTCACGTATTTCTCTCTGTATTTTGTTCTCTATTTATTTTTCCTAATTTTTGTTTCAGATTCATTTATGAAAATTTCTTAGATCCTTTTACTCTTATTGTCATTGTTTTGGCTTTTATATTTTGTTCTTATTTCTATTCCGCAGTAAGAGATATGTTAAAGCATATAGCAGAAGAAGACTCAGCACGCTCAAAAAACTCACATTCCAGGGGAACTGGAAATGGTTCTGAAGTTAAATGTAGTATGTCGTCATTATTCAAGTTAGTTGATTGAAATAAATATAATGAATTTAGTTTAAAATAAATGATAAAAGGCGAGTTTAAGTATTTAAATTATTTTTAAGTGATTTAATATCTTTGAGATGAGGAATAAGTGAGGTATAAGAAATAAATTTCACAATAAAACCAATTTAATAAACTTTCAAAATTTTGTGATCTACTCACCATAATGTAAAACCGAAATCGAAGCAACATACCGGAAATTCTGTATTAGATTATTTCACATTGAATGTCGGATTTTATCACAAAGCCTGAATAAATATTCCACGAAGATGAAGCCCATTTAATCAATAGCACATTCCGCATCATTTTCTATGACACTTTCCCACTTATTAACGAGATTTATTGTGGGTCTGCTTATAAAAATTCTGATCTTTAGAATCAAAAAACTCTCGTATACCGTCTTTTATACCATCCAGTGAAGAAAATATTTTTTCACTTAGATAATGTTGAATCGGTCTGAATAAATGGAAATCAGATGATGCAATGTCCGGACTATATGGTGGATTGGGTAGAATTTACCACTTATACTCCTGGATTTTGCTGCGAGTGTTCTTTGCAGCGTGCGACCACATTGTCGTGCTGCAAAAAACACCTTAACTATTCACTTTTGTCGAAAGTTTAATAGAGATTGATTCTTTCAGGCGTGTCAATTGAGCACAATAAATATCCGAGGTAACTGTTTCACCTGGTTTCAACAGTTCAAAGTAAATAATCCCATTCATTCCTCACCACACGCATAACATAACTTTTAATCATGAATGTTGGATTTTGGAGTGATTAACCAGGTGATAACCGTTCCATGCGTCTTTTAGGATTATCATGCATCACCCCTGTTAGTCTCCAGTGACTATTCTTTCAAGAAACGCGTCATTGCTCTGTCTGGAAAGCAATGAAGAGCAGATTGCTAATCATTGAACTTTATGTTGTTCAGTGAGTTGGTGTGGTACGCACACTACAACGCGAAGAGCTTCATCATATACAGCTGATCTACGGCCTTGTCCGAGTTCATTTTTTAAGCTGAAATTACCCCTTCTAAATTTCCAGAACCATCTTTGGCGCTTCCTCTCATCCAACGCTCCAGGATAAATCTTATTTATTCATCTTGCTGCATTCGGTGCATTTTTTTCCTTTTCGATATCCATAGCGCATGCAATGTCGCAAATGCTCTTCCTCCACAACTTTCGCTGCCATTTCCGTATCTCTTGAGATGATTTTACGGTTCTTGTAAAAAATTAAAGAGATGCTAAACTAACAAAAATGTTCTTCTAAAATTAGAAGGTCTGCAGCTGGTTACAGTCAGTACACAAAAATCCGACATCCAATATGAAATGACCTAATATAATCATTCCATCGAGAGTGTACGGTGCAGTTAAGGATGTAAAAAACCGTTTTTTTCATTAAAAAAACAAACAAAAAACAGCCTTTGTTTTTTTCAATTAAAAACAACACTCATCCACTCCAAAATATGTTTATTGACAATAAATTTCTACGGATCAGTCGTCATCTTCAGATCACTGATTGATAATTTAATTCACCTGTATAGAGGTACAAAATTAAGTAATCGATTGTGTAAAACAACCTATTTATCAACCTGCTGATAGTAATAAATACGTTGTTCTTACGGAAAATTAATATACCAAACTAACCTACTCACTAAATTAGGTGAATTTAGTATATATTGTAAAAGGAAACGATTAATCAGCGATGTATATGATTTTTATTGCAACAATATTAATAACAATTAACACGAGTTAAAAACACTTTAAAATTGAATATATATACAATGAATGAAATCTACTGTCAGTATTTTAAACCACAGGCGAAATAATTGTTCGACAAACTGATGAAATATATGTTTGGCGAAACTGGCGAAATAGTTATTCAATAATACTGCCGAAATAGTGTTAGCAAAATAATAAATGTTGAATTAATTAATTCGAAAACGTATCTCAAAAATTATAATTGTTGATTAATTGTGCATTGATTCGGATTTCAAATTTTAAAATTAAAATCCAAATCATATAATCATAAATTATAATTATATAACGATATTATATGATATTTGTGGCAATGATATCATATGATTAAATTTCTCTCTTTGTCGACCTTCTTAAACTTTTCTTCTTCTGTTCTTAAATAATTTCCCAAATCAAATCTTCTTCTTTTCTTAAATAATCTCTTGAGAACCAAATTGATGAATAAAATAAAAATATGAACAAAATTTGTCAATCTCATAACCAAAATAAAAATACATTTACATGAGATAAAAGTTAAATAAAAATACACACAGTTATTGGTATTTGTGAGTTATTACAGGTTGCATTAAATCATGCTAATCAAAAATTCTCAATAAGCTGGTTGAGACTGCCGATTGAGCATTGATTATAGGGCAACGTGACCTAATTAACAATGCTTCACACGACACTCTCCCAATAACTGTCACAATGATCACAGAATCTTGACATTATCAATATTACCACAACATTGACATTTGAATCGTCTACAGAGATGACGGGCAGTGGCATCGCACCCATTACATTTATATTCATAACAATTTTTCAATTATTAAATACTTTTTAACCTTTATTATTTAATTTATTTTTATATTTAATTTTTTTAATTCATTTAAATTATTTAATTTTTAATTCTTTTATATCATATAATTATATAAACGTTAGCAAAAGTGAAACTAGTAAATCAAAAATTAAAATTTTTTGTATCCATTCTTTATGCAGATAGAACTCTACTTTGCCAACAAGTTTTAATAAAAAAATAATTTGAAAAAAACAATAGAAAATCAATATAAAGTACTTATAATTTATAAGTAGATATCTTGCAATTAATATTGTTCGGGAACTCTGAATTATCCGTTTTTTTCTATTTTGGGATCTTAAAAATTTTTTGATGAAATTTCACATAATCATTTATTGTCATCGCGAATGAGTGAGTGTGCAAAGATGGGAGAAAATTGATTGAATAACCTTCAAAATAGGTTTCTAAATTCCATGAATACATATATGTTTATATATTTATATATAAGAAATTTAAAATTTACTGGCAAATTTTTATTAAAGCCAAGAACGCCATTAAAAAAATCAAAATTTATTGCAATATATTTCGGTGGATTTTCCACCATCTTCAGGCTGAATTAACGACAATTTTGCTGTCTTATATATAGCAAATTGATGATTGTGCAAACATCTTGCGTAATAATTAATTAAATATTTTCAACAAAGTGGAAGAGAGACTTGTTTGGATATTAATCGACGGATTAAGGGATTTAATCAAGAATGCCTCACAAGTAACTCTTTCCCAATAATTTTTAAAATTACTGTACAATATTTTAAAACAGGTATATATATTTGCTAAGTTTTTTATTAAAATGCTAAGTTTTTTTAATAATAATGCTAAGTTATTTAATAGAATTCTAAGTAATTATTTTTTTAAAAAATTTTAATTATTTTTTAGCATTTAAAAAAATTAAAAAAATTGTTTATATAATTGCTATTTGATATTTAAATATTTTCAATAAACTAAATTCAAAATGAAAAAACTAAATTCAAAAGAAAAGTGTTCCTGATGATGAAATTAAAATTGTCCAGATGAGATGGTCAACTTTTGATGACTTTAAAGTAAAGGCTTTTACTGTTTGGTTTGTAATTCGTCAACGAAACAGTGAAAATTGGCATGCTGGTTCATGTACTTGTCCATACTTTCTGAAATGTTTGGTCTGTAAGCATCTTTTAGGACTTGTTATACGCTTGAAGCTCACATCTGCGCCTTCCGTAGCAAAAAACGTGCCCATTGGGGAAAAAGAAGGCGTAGAAGGCCAAAGAAAACTTCCAGAGCACTGCTCATTGATTGAAATAAATCGGTTTTAATAAAGAATTATATTTTCATTGTGTTTGGAATTTTTGTGACTTTATGAATAGAACCTGAGTAAAAAAATGAGTAAGTGTGCAAAGCTAAGAGAAAATTGATTGAATAACCTTCAAAATAGGTTTCTACATTCCATGAATACATATATGTTTATATATTTATATATAAGAATTAATAAAGAATTAATAATTTAATTAATTTTAATAAAGAATTATATTTTCATTGTATTTTAAATTTTTGTAACTTTAAGAATAGAACCTGAGCTTTTATCATTTCGGCTTTGGGAATTCAAATTATTTGTTTATTCAATTCTTTTTTATCCGACTCGAAATACAAAAATAATTTTCTTTTAAAAGATGAATTTTGGAACCCCAACGGTATCATTAAAAAACTTAGCATTTTATTAAATAACTTAGCATTTTATTAAAATACTTAGCGAAAAAATACAAGCCTATTTTAAAATAACTTGTTTTCA
The DNA here is from genome assembly GCA_001938485.1 of Girardia tigrina. Classification (NCBI taxonomy): domain Eukaryota; kingdom Metazoa; phylum Platyhelminthes; order Tricladida; family Dugesiidae; genus Girardia; species Girardia tigrina. The sequence continues at coordinate 42,877 of MQRK01239816.1, read as the reverse complement.
CCTCCGATCTACAAACTTTCACATATCCTGCAGTATTACTCCCATTACCCAATCGTCCATGCTCCTGAATCCGTTTACAGAGACGACGAGACGTCTCTCCAATGTATGTAGTGTTGCACCCATTACACGAAAATTGATAAACCAGATTGGAA
>MQRK01239816.1:5534-38730 GCA_001938485.1 Girardia tigrina | reverse complement strand
TCAGAACGATCGGATGAGTGGAAGTGGTCTAAAAAAGCGTGTGAAAAGTGAAACATCACAAACAAACAGAAAGACAGACAGAACCCAAAGCAAGTTAAGTAAAACGTGGTAAAAAAGCAAAGTAATGGTTTCAGGAACCCATAACAAGGAGGTTAAACTGGAGATTTTCTTTGAAGGGGAGAAGCTGGAACAAGTACGGAGTTTCAAATATTTAGGCTCTACTATAACAGAGAATGGGGAAAGTGAAGAAGAAATCAGAAGCCGGATGGGTATATCAACAAGCGCAATGATTAAGCTTAGCACAGTTTTTAACCTCAAAGAAATCCATCTCAAGAACAGATTGAAGATCACTAAAACTGTTGTCTGGGCAACACTCCTCTATGGATGCGAGAGTTGGACAATAAATAAGAAGAGTATGGATAGGCTTAAAGAGTTTGAAATGAAGTGCTACAGGAGAATGTTGAATATCACGTGGAAAGAAAAGATGACAAATGACTTTGTTTGGAGGAGAGTGGCAGAAATAGAATACACCGAAGAGATCAAAAATAGAAGAGATCATCAAGAGAAGAAGCAGAAATTCTACGGTCATCAAATAAGAAAATAAGCATTAGCAAAGGTTATGATTGAGGGAAGAGTGGAAGGAGAAAGACCAAGAGGAAGACCAAAGAGGTAATGGATGGACGATTTAAAAGAATGGACTGGACTGAGTATGGAATGTATGAGAAAAGAAGCTACAAATAGAAAGATGTGGCGAAGGCTTGTTTATAATTGGGTGCACCCACGGCCCAACGAATAAGGTCAAAAAGAAGAAGAATAGAAGAAATGAAATGCATAAATAAAGATGTTTTAAAAATTTTAAATGTTGACCACTGAGAGCTAGCTTGAAGTGGTTGAAGAGATGATAATCGGATGGCGCCAGATCCGGGCTGTATGGAGGGTGTGATAGCAGGGTGAGGCCACAACCTTCAATTGATGACATTGACAGCCCACTTGTGTGGATGGGTGCATTGTCGTGCAAATAATATAACTCACAAAATCTGCTCTTCCTTCTCAGCTTTCTGGCCTGTAGTACGAGCCGGGGGTAGTATTCACTGTTGATACGAACACCAGCTTCCGTAAAATCAGCAAGGATCATTCCATTTGCATCCCAAAAAGTGGTGAGCATGAGAGCTTTTTTGTGAGAGGTTGATGATCGCATCTTCTTCGAACACCCTTCCCCTGGCAGCTTCCACTCTTGAGACTCGCGTCTTGATTCTGGGACATAAAGAACAAGTGGTGTTTCATCCATTGTAATAATATTCTGTAAGAAGCGGACTCCAATACGTTCATAGAGGTTTAAGTTTTCCTGGTCACATCAATCGCCGATCCTTCATGTCTGCTGTTAAAAACCATGACACGAAGCGTGAACACAATTTTCTAATTCCAGTTTCCACAATCAGTGATTGTATGGTACCTGTGCTGACATTTAATCGCATTGTCAGTTCTCTGGTTGTGATTCGTCACTCACACTGCACGATTTTCTTGAGTTTTTTCGCTATTTCTTTGCCAATTTCACGTGGCCTACTTGACTTTTCTTCATCAAAAACAGACGTTCGACCATCTCGAAAATGGTTGAACCATCATTTGACAGTAGATATGGATGGACTCTCTTCGCCATAAACAGAACTAAGCTCCACGAATATTTCTTCCCGGCTTTTCCCTTTCATTAACAAGAAACGAATAACGCTTCGATATTGGACGTTTTCCAATGACATTTTCGAATTTATGCGCTCTNTAACCTAAACACAAATAATAGATTAAAACAAATATCACAAATATTACCTTAATAACTTGCTTGTTATGAAAAAAATTCATTGGAATCAGAATATTATTTCTATGTTAGGCTCACTACTTATTGAGCGCACCACGTATGTGAATGTCAAACACCCCAAGAAATGGAGCCCGATGAAAAAACAATGGAAAAGAAGAAAGTTTAAGAATAAAACGTGCAATTGATATGTTAACTGTCAGAGCAGAAAAGATCAATTCATCCAAACTATTGAAGAATGTTATTTGAATGCTAAAGGTAAGACAGTGCAAAGATATGCGAAACAAATACGTATGAAAAAAATTAACCAAAAATAATTTTAACAAAGGTGAAAAAATCAAATAATTTCAAAATGCATGATTTGATGATCATAAATGGAACCGTACTGTTTTTCTTTCAGGTAAGAAACGATTTTCTTTAGATGAAAGTTGCAATTTTAACACAAGCATCAGAGAATGAGTCGGTTATTAGAATACAGAGATTATTTGGGTGGAAATTGTTTTATGATTTGGTTAAAGGTTTTACCTGATGAATTACTAGATTATTGATTCATTAATTACAAGTTTAAGTCTAACGATTATATCAAGTTCTTCTCCGACATGATAGTGCCTATTTTGAAATTAAATTTTGGATCAGATTTTTACTATCAAAAAGATAATTGGACGAAGCGGCTGCTGTTAATATTTTTTCTAATGAAAGTCAAATTAATATTTTTGATTGGCAACCTAATAGTGCTGACTTAAATGTGGCAGAGGGCATTTGGAAACTTATATCTGACAAAGTATACGATGTTACTACATTCAAGAATAAAGAATCACTACAATAATTCATAGAAGCACCTATTGAAGATTTTAACCTGAATAAAGGACATTTAGTAATCAGTGTGTATTCTCAAAGTAAAAGTAAATTAAGTAAAGTTTTGATTAAACAGGGTAATAATTAGAATAAATAAATTTCCAATGTGTTATTTTTAATTTGCCAAAAAATTTGTCGATTTAAAACATCTTTATTTATGCATTTCCTTTAAACAAACTTAAAAAAATATTTTTTATTATAGAAATATAAATTAAGTAGTATAAATATTTAGTATATTACATAAAATAAAAAATTGAGTTTCAGTTTTTATAAAAATTAAAATAAACATAATTGCCAAAAAATGTTCCCACCAGTATATATATAAGTGATGTGTGGTTACAAAGTCATAGAATGGTGAGCGAGTTCTGTTACCTCGGCAGTATATTGACCACATGTGGTAGCTGCCGTCGGGATATCGTTCAGCGGTTGCGTTGTGGAATAAGTTATGAAAACTGCAACCTGCAATTCAAAGTAACCGAGTTCCTATAGCTCTGAAAAGAAGACTAATTGAATCAAGCCTTTTCCGGAAGTGTATTATGGGAATGAGTGCTAGGTAACACCTGAAAAAGAGTTAGCCCGGCTACAAGCTTTTCATAATACCTGCACACGCACTGCTCTTGGTCAAACTAAACTTGACAGAATACGTAATAGGCATATGTCAATCCGTTTGCCCGAGGCGCGTGTGGTACTGGTTAAACGGTATATTGTATTCTTTCAGTATAATAGACGGAAAGGTGTACGTGAGGTAAAGAGTATTAAACTTTGAAATTTGCTGCAATGTGCTCTGGTTATTTGGCGACCAAGAAGGTCTGATCGAATACAGGAAAGTTTGATTGAGAGTTGAATTCAAACATCTTATCAAAGGAAATGTGTCTGAAAAGCTAACAGAAGTGAACAGAGAAAAGAGTATCCGAAAATGCTCCATCCACGTATCAAATGATTGCAATGTATTTATCCTTCTTGTTTCAAACCTTTTGTACCACAGAGGGAACTAAAATGAAATATCAACAATGTACATACGGTCACGACGCCGCAGCGTCAGAATGGTGACAAACCTTTCAAATGTCGCATGGAAAATTGTCACAAGACATATAAAACAGATGGATGGTTAAAGCGACATTGATCGATCACGGAACGCAAGGTAGCACTAGTGATACTAAAGTTTCACAAAATAACGTAGATGAAAGATGTACAGAATATTTGAACCCGATCGCTATGTATGATATGTCAGTACCCCTTGATAGTACCGTGCATATGTACTCAGAAGCTATTCCAAGGGTAGTTCTTCACTCTCGGTTAAGTAAAACAACTGATGTGGGGATATTTCGTTGTCCATTTATTTACTTATTGTACAATATATGTTTACATAGCCAAAGCTCTACAGAATCACGGTATGAGGGATCATGACTGGTCCTTTCTGACTGGGAAATCGAAGAGTGGCCGTGTACTGAAAGCTCACATCTAAAGCCGTGTGCGAAAGTGAGTAAGCTCTATTGTTTATTTATGGTTTCTACTCGATACAGAGTCTAGTGATCACTACCTGTACTTCAATGCTGGTATTGTATTCTCTACGATACTCAGTTATCCTTCCAGTCGGTGGAAGCTTAAAAATTGAATGTATCAATTAATAAACCTTTTCTTTTACACAGATCTGCCACCAAAATAAAATAAGTGTGAAAATATGAAGTACATGTTATGATTTTAAAGGTGTTCCGGATAGAATTGGATTTTTAAAAAATGGATTTTTTTTAAATTTAAGAATTTCTTTAAAAATATATTTTATTTATAAAATTAAAAAAATAATTTTTTGATTGAAATTGTGATATTGATAAAAGAAATCGTGTTATTATTATAATAATTAGATATATAGAAAAATTATATGATTTGTATTGTAAGAACTAAAATACACAATAAGCAAGACAGATGAGAATTTTTATTCCGATTATTACCGAGAGCAAAATTTGGAGATGGAGATTAAGGAATGTTTCAGAGGAAACCGATAGTAGAAAAAAATTACAAAAATATACACTAATAGAAAAGACAATATGATGGATCAAAAACGCAGTGGTAGCGATGAGAACATTGAATTCAAGAAAGCTTATGTCATTAAAAGATTAAAAAAAGAAGATTTCTTATGAAAAACTTCAAACTGAGATAATATAAGACAAAATGGAATATTTACTAGGCAGATGAGATATTATAAATATGATATCAGAAGAATTCTCGCCCACAATTCAAACTTTTCTTTCAAAATGTCTTTCGAAAAATAAATTAAAGAACATCAATTTGCCTTTTTGAGCATCCAGAACAACACACAAATACAAAGAACAAAATAAAACACAAAAAAATATTTAAAATTAAAAATCATTCGAATGCTCAGTGAAATATTTATGTTTAAGTCCGATAGTTTCATTGAACTTGGAAAACTTGAGTAGAATATTAAACTTCTTCGGTCATTTAACGCTCATACGACGCCTTAGATCTGAATTTCAAAAATATTGCAAAACAGTTACTCCAAAAATGCCAAAGTGTTAGAAGTATTATGAGAATCAAATAAAGACAAGCTAGTATTGAAAGAAACATGTGAGCAAGCATTCCATACACTAAAGAAGACTTTTATGACTATTAAGAACATCGATTTGACTTTTCGTATTTTTATTTACACAACAATTTGGTTTGTCCTTAAGACAATCTTTGTCAAAGCTTTCGTACGAGTGCATGCTAAACTAGATTGATTAATGAATAAATTCTTATTATTTTTTAGCAAATGGAGAAATAAATAATTTATTAAAATATTTACTCAAAACTTATTGGATAATCAGATTATTAGATTTAAAAAATATTAATTTGATTTATTTATTAAAAATTGTAGAAATTAATGAACTTATTTAAAATTTTACAATTATTTTAAATTAAAAATAAATTTAGACATTACATATTTTTAGATAATAAGAATTAAAACATTAATCATCCATCTGGGTAGGAGAGACACAATTCCAAATCTACATCCAACATTCAAACACAAAACATTAAACATTTAAAATATTCCTCACTATGACGACCCAGATTTTTACATCCCGATTTCAAGAAAGAGTTTATTTTGGACACTGATACCAATTTTGACAGTGTAGGAGTAGTATTGTCACAAATAGGTAAGAGAACAAGTAATCGCACACAGCTTGCATTGATGAGTGCTCATGAAAAAGGGATACTGTATAACTAAAAAAAGAATTGCTACTGATTTCTTAAATTTGTTAATATTTTGATTACTGATATGGAAAAAGATTTAATTGAAGGACGGAACATAAAACGATTTGGCAAAAGAAAAAAACTTTAAAATAACTTTTTCGATACATAAAAATTCCTTTTTCACAGAAATTTCATTATAAATAAGTATAGCAATTTCTCTTTAATAAAAATGAAATTTATTTGTTTTTTTTAATTTTTATAATAACAAATTTTATAACAAAATTTTTTTTTAATTTTTATAATAACTTTTGTTATTCTCCTCGTCGATTTCTTCCCAAAAATTTACTATTATTAAAAACAGATTGTTTTCCAATAATATTTATAAATGTTTCTTCAAGTTATTTCTAATATCTTGTATAAAAAACTGCGGCAAATAAAGAATCATATAACTCTGATGACTTGATCAAAAGAAAATAAAAAAATATAATATGAATTTATAATATAAAAAGAAATTTATAATCATAATAATTAAATCTTTTCCCAATACGTAAATAATAAACAAGTCACGACACAAAAGAAACACCTCGAGTGAAACAAACCCTCAAAGGATACAAAACTTGGTCACTACATCTATTGGAAGGTAAAATATATAAACAAGAAGAAAACCTATAATAACTGACTAATTTATTTATTCAGACATTGAATCAAAAGTTCATTTCTTTTCAAATAATTTTTATAAAATTTATAAAATTTGTTGGAATCATCCGGTTCTTCTTGGTTGTGCCTGATATGGGCGAATAAATCCAAAATGTGTGGAAAACCATAATAATAAACTAATGAATTATATTATACAAATTTATTTTCAAACATTTTTAAGTACAAGAATATTTGTACGATATTTGTGATAACTTAGAAGGACATCGCAATCTATTATTAAAATATTAAATGTCTAAGAAATGTCATCCTCCTTTTAAAGTGCTCAAAACAGTTATAAGGGAGTTATCGGTTATTCCAGATTCTTGAATTGTTTTATCATCTTCCAAATCACTTCCATTGAAGGATAACTGAAGAGCGCCTTTTATTTCTGCTTTATTTTTAATAAGAAGTTTCAGTCTGTCTACCGTAAAATGAACCGGAATCGCAATCTGGTAATTTCTCTCGAGACAATAACAAACTAAGTTTACCATCTTCGACATTGAAACACTCAAAAAATCTTTTCCATACATTCCTATTTCCTCTTCATCAACCATCTCTTTTCCTGATATCTCCAAATGAACTTTTTTCGATCCAATTTTAAATTTCTGTGACAATTTGCGCTTCACTTTTTCAACTTTTGCATTTGGAAAATATTCTAATGAATATTCTTTTTCTTCATACTTAACGTTGATCTTCATCTTTTCTATCATAATTATTTCGGACTTTCCTAATTTGTATTTGTATAAATGCTCTTCAGTTTGAAGATGTATCTTATCCGACCAAAGCTGGAAAGACTTTTTATCCATTTTCGCACTTTTTGACAATTCGGTTATCAAATTCGATACTTTCTCGTCTGAAAATAACTCAAAATTATAATTTTGGTCATGACATTTTATGTTTATTTTGACTTTCTCTCTCATTTTGATAATCGCATTGTTTCGTATTTTATACTTATATATCTCATTCCCATTATCAATACATTCTTCATTTAAGCTCAAAATAATATGACTCTCTTCAATTCCAAATTTCCTCCTCAATTGACCCTTTATATCTTCAAATGTCGTATCCGAATATACTTCAATATTGTCTCTTTCCTCACAAAAATCTATTAAGAGTTTTATGTTTGTTTTCATTGCCAGTCTTGACTTATCTTTAATCTTGTATTCATTTATCATTTCATCATCATTAAGAATTTGATCGTTGAAATGAAGGATGATTTCGTTTATATCGTTCCTAAATGTTTCCCGTATTTCCTTTTTTAAATCCGATATTGTCTCATCCGAAAATATTCCTATACGATATTCTTCTTCACAAAATCCAATGATTACTGTTATCTTTACTCTCATCCTCAATTCAAATTTGTTTTCTTCAGTTTCCATTTGACCCAATAGAGTCTCATTCTTAACCTCTTCTTCATTCATATATAACTGAATGGATCCAATTCCAATTCCAATTTCCATCGACAATTGAGTCTTTATATTTTCAATTGTTTTCTCGGATGATTCTTCTATTTCATGAGATTCTCCACAATAATTCACATTTATTCTCATTATTATCGACATAAATAACTCAGAATTGTTCTCTATTTCGTATTTTGTTAATCCTTTCTCATCCAATAAATAAATTGAGTCTTTTCTCAATTTGATGTATTTTCTTTCGATATGGATTATTTCTGAGAGTTTCCTTCTTACATCCTCCACAGTTGCATTTGATGACTCTACGATATTGTAACTTTTGCGACACGATTTTATTATGATATTAATTTTGGGGTCGATGATTATTTCTGAGTTGTTTTTTATTTTATAATTATAAAATTTCTGATGATTCTCTAAATCTTTTCCTTGAAATATTAATCCATAATCATTCAATTTCTCCATTCCTTTTACTTCCGATATTCGTTCTCTCAGACTCGAGATGGTCGCGTCAGATGATGTCGCAAAGGGAGTCGTTGCATCAAAATATTTTATTATAACTGTTATCGTCTCTGTCATTATCAATCTTGAATCCTCTTTAATTTGATATTTGTTGATCTGGTCATCATCCTTCAGAAGTATGTCCTCGGATCTCAAATTGATATGACTTACATTAATAAAAAATTTCTGTGATAATTGAGTTTTGATATCGAAAACTGTCGCATTTGAGGGAATATTAATATAACATCTTTCATCATAAAACGATAATAATATTTTAATTTTATCAACATTTTTTTTCTTCAGAAAAAGTGAAAACAACGAAACCAAAAAGATAATTAAAAGAAGTAAGAATGTCCAATCCATAGTCGTATACATTGATGGCTATGGTTATGATATTCATAACACAAAAAGACGTTGATCATTTTTAAGGATGTTAAAAACCAATGATATTTATTTTATATATAAAATTATTTTAGCTAGACATATCAAATGGTGTTTCACTAACAATTAGACAAGTCTTATGCAGAAATGTAATTAATTGAACTATGTTTGTATGAATATTTTTGTGATTGATGAATGCATCACGCTGTTGCAGTCAATATTTTGGTATCTGAAGATGAGGCTTGGATCTTTGATGAAGGGTATCATTGGCAAGGTGACTCTTCGAAAATGATTTTCCTTGCAGTAACAGAAACACACAAGGTATTTAAAAAATAAGGACTCATAGATATATGATTTAAATGCAAAACATTTTTCTTATACTAATTTTAGGTAAGATATTAAAGGAAAGTCTTTGTATTCAAAAGTTGGAAGGAATATGATTTTTACAGAGAGTATTTATGCTGAAGGAAAATTTATCGTTGGGAATGAAAATGCATTGACAAATTGACTGAAAGGGTAAACATTCGGTTCTCGGTTTTCTTCGCCAAATTAATAGAAAATTAAAAGCTGCCAGATTATCTAAAAAGCATCTGTCAACCGCTGAAATTCCAAACATATAGGAAACTTTTATATAAAGTTGCAGAAGAAAGAAATGACATTCCGCAAATAAATTATTAATGAAAGTATTTTTTACACAAAAATAGTTTTTGCATTTAAAGTATATTTTTCAGGGTCTTTTTTGTAATGTAACTATTTATCTATGAAATGCCCTATCTAAAAGATAAGCCGAATAAAAATATTAAAGTTCAAGTTAAATGGCACAAAGGTTTATTTAACTAATCCAAAATAAATTTATTCATAAACTTTAATGAGAAAAAATGTAAAGTTCTGTCTTTATCTAAAAGAAGCATAAGTGTTTATTATCTTGCCAACTATTAGGAATTTTTTCGAGTGATGTTTATTGAATCTTTTGTTTGTTATGTTGTTTTAGGATTGTGTTTCTCCCACCCAGATGGAAGATTGATATTTTAAATGTTTTGAACCATCGGATTATTCCGAAAATTTTGAAAGGTCAATAATAACTTTAAAATTAAATTAATAGATTATAGTCAATAAATACCTAATAATAATATTTATCACTATGTTATATAAATCTATTTGAAAGTGATTTAAAATATTTTAATAGTGGATTGTAACGTAAAGATTTATTTAATCATAAATTAGGTATTTAAAATGATTTTTGCCAAATTCACTAACTATATGAAATTATTTTTTTAATTTGAAAATTTCTCAATTTAAAATGAAAGATTATGTATTTAATATGAAAAATAAATTTGAAAAAAAGAAATTAAATTTTAAAAATCTTAATTTATTATGCAAATAGACTCCAAATGTAAAATTTTTATTTATAGTTATTTAAAATTCTTCCTTAGTGGCAAGCTGAATTGCAAACGTATGTATTTCAAAAGCATTTTTTTTAATATTAAATCGATATTTTTTCATATTAAATCGATAATTTTTCTTATTAAATTAATATTTTTAAAATTAAATGTTAATATCAATTTCATAATTGAATTAACAATTTTTTTAAACAAATTGCTGAGTTCGTGAGTTTGGCAAGTCAGTTGCCTAATTCGTGAAGTCGGCGAAAAATCACCTATTTATATATATATATATATATATATATATATATATATATATATATATATATATATATATATGTATATATAATATATAATAATAATCGAGATAATAATAATCCCATCATCAGGTCACAAAATGCACTAAGCAAGTACACTATATGGAAACGTGCCGAAAATAAATAAAATTTATCCAATAAATTATTGGATGAAAATAAATTTATTTCTCTTTTCCTTAAAACTAAGAGAAATGCACTAAATTCAATCAATCTCATTCTCGCAAACCAACCATTGGCAGCTATCAATTGCCATTTGAGAAAACGATATGTTTTCTCTATCGTTCCGTACTTTACAAGGTAACGGAGACATATGATAAAGATGACAACTAACAGCACACCAAAAGCTAATCTTTGAGATGAAACTTCTCACACTCTATGCAATCAACTTAATTTGACATTTTAAAATTTCGTAGTTATGAATGATTTCCATAAAAAAGGATAACTGACATTTGGGGATGTTGTATGGTAAACGAATATCTGATCCAGAAGATGACTCAGTAGGAGATCCAGTACGTGATGTTGGCAACAAATAGACATAGGAGGCTCCAAAGCACGTTCTTCGAATTGCCCCTGTAACCGCACCACAAAGCCATTCTTCCTGCCAGTGTTGACAATTCTCGTTTCACAGACGATCATTTTTATAACTGGCCACAATAAATACTCGGATAAAATGTCTTCTAATCCAGAGGCAATGATTTCTGATTTTCCATTTGGTAAAACAAGCATGGAAAGCCGGATTTCTTTTTCGATATTTAATAACAGGACAACTTGATGTTCTTTATGATTCATTATTTTCATTATTTCATTATTTTCGAGTTGCAAACTCCAGACGTCTTTTTTTAGATTTTCATGGAAGTTTAATTTTAGTTTTTCAGCTTCTCTGTAAATGGCTCTGTATATTCCTGAATGGCTTTGAGTTGGAAGTCTTACGCCGTCATTTTGAAGTGATTGGAAAACAATCGAGGCTCTTCGTCTTGACAATTTGGAATTTCTGACCAGATTTACAGCACTTGAAGTTGATTGGTGCCGTTTTCCATTGACATATATCGAGGACTGAGCACAGGAGCTCACAGCATCCATCGATTTTGTGACAGTACTAGATCTATCACTGGTCGTTGCAGATTGCTAGTACTGTACTGCTGATGAACTGAATGGCTTATCTGGAGAAACCTTTCTCCGTTTAGATGGATAAATGGTTTTCTCACTTGCAAATTTCAGAGTAGTGTAACTGAAATCATTTTGTAGAGAATCCATTCAAACAAAAAGCAGAAGAAGAAAAAAAATTTCGTGTGTCACCAGTGTGATGTTTGTTAATTATGAAAAGTTGCGAAAATTTTAAGAAATAAATTAAAACAACCTTTTCAACCAATCGTAGGTTTTTAATGACGAATTTGGAAATATTTTCATAAAAGCAAATTATTTTTTAAAGGAGATTAACTCCTAAAGGTTTTCAACTATGCTGAATTCAAAAATGATGGTTTCAGCAACTAATTCGGAAACCTTTTATAAAAAACAAATAACTTTTAAATGAATAGGTAAATTAAAAATTCACAAATATAAAAAATTTTGGTGCGTGACATTTTTTCAAAGTTTAGGGCTTTGAACCACATTTACTGACTCACTATACCAAAGTTCATCGTTTTATGAAATGGGAATTTTTTGATGGTTAAAAAAATTTTCAAGTCATATCTCTAATATATATATATTAGGTAAAGTTATCCACATTCAGACTAATTTAGAAGTATTTGATTAAAGAAAATATCGATAAAATAACTTTGTGATTGTTAATTATGTAAAATATATAAATATCTAATAATACTAGGGTGATTCAATTTCTTTTCGTTTTTCCACTCATATTTTGAAGATAGCAAAACATGTAAACAGAACACATTTATTCTTCGAAATACAGGCCTTTATTTTCGATGGTCTTCAATCATCTTTCAAATAGTTACTCGATTCCATGGGTATGCCACTCTGACGTTTTAGAAGCAAAGAAATAGTGGCACCCTTGTTCAAACTCTTCTACTAAATCGAACTACCACCCTTTGAGAAAATGTGCCATAGAATTAATTTAATTGTATGAAGAGATGCATGGATGTCCGACTGGCTAGAAAAAAATTATTTGGTTACGTTAGTAATTGATTAACGGAGATATTCGGATTAATAGAGCGGTAGAATATTTGAAATGATAGAAACAATACGCCTCTTAATCTCCTGGATCAATAGTTTAGAGTTTAGAGTATTTTTGTAGTTAAACAAGTCAGTAACGATAATATCAAAATTTAATTTTGATTGTTTTAAAACCTGATTGAGTATCGATCATTTATTAAATATTTTTTTAAATTTAAAATTAATTATTAAAATATTATAAAAATATTATTTTTAAATAATATGTTAAATAAATAATACCAGAGAATATATATAGTCTCTGAAATGTAGAACATCATATCCCTCTTGACAAATTTAAGGGGGTCAAATATATGATCAAACTTCGTAAGTCTAGACTTTTCCTCTAACAACTCCATTTCATTCTTTTCCTTTCTGGTGTACCAAAGCAAAAAGGTATTTTTATACCGGTAAATTGGTAACTCATCCAGTTGAACAAGTCTTTAAATTAAGGTAAAATTTTCGATAACTGTCTGCGACAAATACCCTCTAAATATTGCAGTGACAGTCAAATACTGTCGGTACCACAAGTTATATGTCTTCTTCATTTCTTAGTGTATAACATTGGATGAGTCAATTTTGAGACCATGAGCACGTAATATTGCTGGTTACCTTGTCTCCAGATGTACCGTTAAAAAATACTATCACTGGAATGGAGTCAAATCATAGGCAAATGTTTTAAAATCGAAATTCAACTGACCATGGAAACTAATTTTTAAAGATTAACTATTGTCACATATCTTTTAATAAAAGATTTCAAAGTATGTAATAAATTAAAAGTATAATAATAATAATAACAATAATAATAATAATAATAATAATAATAATAATAATAATAATAATAGTAATAATAATAAAAATAATTTTGCTATTTTTAAGTCTTTTTAAATTGAAAATAAATAGAACAATCATTCGTGTATATTTAAGAGGTTCGTTCTATTTGTTCCGAACAATTAAATCTAATGTGTTTTGTTTCATTTATAAATTAATCAACAAAATTATTTCATATTTAATAAATATGAAAAATTGTGTTTTTATATTTGGTTTTTTGATAATTTTAGTCTCATACCCTTCAGTCCAAAATGAAGACATCACAATCGAGGAGGACGACCACTCTCTGATAATCACGGACTCCAACTGGGATCACGTCCACAAATTATATGAATACGTTTTAATCTTTTTCTGTACGAATCTCTGAATTTTAATTATAATTATTATCATACTTTTATTATGTTTTCTAATACTAAAATAAACCATTCTTCTATTAAGATACGCCTGATTGCGATAATTGTTTGGTATCTGACGAAGTGTTCGTCTTTGCCGCGAAACATGCCAAAGAGATTAAACATGACGTAAAGTTCGGGTTCGTTAACGTATCTCAAGAGAGGGCGATTGCTCATTCTGAAGATATCGAAAAGGTCCCGGTTATTCGATTCTACAGAAATAAAACTGGTGTTCATTACTTGAGAACAATTGGTAAACATGAAATCATAGATTGGTTAAATGGAAGAATCAGTTACGAATTAAAATCAATTACTTCCATCGAGGAAGGACGAAATGCTTTGATTGAATACCCTTTGTTGGTTGTTGGATGCATCTTGGTAGATTAAAGACAGAAATATTCTTTGACTTTATCTAAGTTTAGACGAATTCCGTTCATGATATCAAAGATTTTGAGATTGTGGCCAGCTTACATGACGATGTCGAATTCCGGCTGGTAAAGGATGCCGAGATTTGTCAGAAATTTAATCTGCCAACATTTGAAAACTCAGTTGCAATTTTTCAATACGTACGCAGTTAAATTATTTTGATTATTATTTTAAATGTAATGAAATTTTTATTTTTATCTGTCGCTTTGGGATACTTTTTTATTAAAAAAAATTTAAATTGTAATAAGAATTATTTATTTTTGATTATTTATTCTAATAATTTACGAAATGTGTGAATGCAATTACAGATATATTAAAATATAAAACAGAAATAATGAATAGAAATTTGTATAATAACATTATATATTTTAAGATTATGTAAATATGTCATACGTATAGTTTATATAATGAGTTAGTTAAAATTTCATCTCGTAACATAATTTATTTAGAAAATTCAAATTTAATATTATTGATTTCAAAAATTGAAAAATAAACTAAATTCAAAAATAGAAAAACCGTTAATAAAATTTATAAGAAAAATGAGCAATTTAAAATTACAAAAAAATTAAAGTAATTCAGAACTTTTTAGTGAAGGAAAATTTCGACTATCATGAATTCCAATTCTAAAATTGAAAACGATGTAACCGCAAATAACAGTTTACAAAAGTCGACTAGAAACATAAAATTCCTTTCTTCAAATATTGGCATAAATCATTGATAATCCCACAAATATCGACAAAAAACTGATAAAAAAGGTGGGAGAAGTCATAATAAAATAAGTATAGGTTTATTTATATAATATGATGGATTTCTAAACTATAACATTAAATACACAATATTTATTTGTATTGAAAAATTAAAATTCCGATTTTATTTTCATATAAAATGATTATTAAATATCTTTAATTAAATACCCTTTAGCGGTCCAGTGGCCATTATTCTGACCGAAATGAAAATTAGGAGCCCTATTGAAATATCAATATAATTGCCAAGAAAAAAATGTTTAAAGAATAATTGAAAATTGATATTATTCAAATGTTTATTAATATAACACATAATAACATATTATCTAAAAGGCCAGAAACTAAAATTGCTATGTTTTGTTATAAAATTACTAGATTAATTATGTTTGTATTTTTAAAAAAATATTTATATATTGATTACAATGCTTTTAAATTTTAATCCCCTTTGCTAAAAGTTATGATAAAAAATATCCTTATTAATAAGTTTACAAATGTAATATTATACATTTTTGATCCAGTTAAATGATGATTTTTGTAGGACTTTGACATAAAGCATACGGTGTCCGGAAGGTTATCAAGAAAAATTGTCAATGACTTCATCGTCAAGCATCATGTTCCAATTTATTCGGAGTTCTCGGAATTCATTTTCTCGAAATCCTTTGCCGGTCATTATCACTACTTTGTTCCAATAATCTTCAAGAAATTTCCTATTTCCTTCAATCAAATCAAGGCCGAAATTAGATCTATTGCTAAAGAATTAGATGGAAAAGTATTTTTTTTCATTCAATATCAAAATAGGAAAATCCATTTTCTGATTTAGGCTATATTTATTCATTTTGATATTTCAAAAGCCAAAGTCCGAAAATTTTTAGAACATTTAAGTATTCCAGAAAATGAAGGTTTTAGAGTGGTTGAGAGTAATCAACATTTGGTGAATTTTAAACCTGAAGATCCCCTGAACCTTAATGGGACATATATGCTTGAGTTTATCCGGACCGTTATTGAAGGAACTGCCGAACCGGAACTGATGGGATCAGAGCCTCGAGAAAATTGGCATAAAGAACCTGTTAAACATTTAACTCGAAAAACATTTGATCAAGTTGTGAACGACATTAACAAAAGTGTTTTTGTTCTGATCTGTAAGAATATTTATTAAACGTTATTAAATAATTATTTTTATCCTGTCTTCAGACTCACCGGACTGTAAATTTAGTAGAGAAATGTTGAATGTTTTGGACAAGCTAGCAGAAATATATCCAGAAGGTTCTGATGTTATTGTGGCTAAGTTTGATTCAACTACAGATGAACATCCAAGAATTCAAATTCATAGTACTCCAATGATGTTTCTGTATTTAAAAGATAATAATGAAGTATGAACAATTATTATTTTAAAAAGTATTGCATTTTTTGTTAAATAGAAAATAAAGTTTCAAGGAGAAAGAACTGTAGAAAATATTCAAAAATTTATCAATAGCCATGGAAAAGAAGGGAACGAACCCCAATACTTGGAAGTAGACCACCTGCTGCACGCCAGACTCACAGAAAAAGGTCTCGTTCACGAAGAATTATGAAAATATTATATTTATTTATCATTACATTTGTAAATGACTTTTAAAAGTAAATATTGTTTCACTCGTTGTAATAAACCAATTGCTTTTTATTATTGTTTTAAAAATTATTAAAAAATTATAAAACGTCTTTTTCGTTTGACTGATAAATTGAGATTTATATATTTCAAAAATTACAATTGTGAAGGCCGGGCTCATTCTTTAAATTTTTGAATAATTAATTTTTGTAAATAATCTCTAAAAAAAAGAAAAACAGTTATAACAAAATATCTTAATTAATTTAAAAAGAGTTACTTTTAAAAATAATTGAATTTCAATTATTTTGCATTTATTTTAAAAAATTATTTCGAAGAATAACTTTATGAAATTTTTGTTGTCAAAGATGTAATAAAAAAAGATAATTTAGATTTAAAAACCAGTTAGAAATTCTGCAAATTAAAAATCGATAAATAATTAATAAAATATATAATATATAAAAACTGCTATTAATAATTTTATAATTAATGAATCACTATTAAATAATAATAAATTTAAATATTGCTCAAATAAAATATTTTGGTATTTTAAATTGAACAAGTGTATTATAAATCTTAACCTGTATTTCAAATAATAAAAAATGTATTTTAAATATATTTTTTAAAACACAATGGTGGTAATTGAGCTTAGTAGTCATAAGTGGTACGCGAAAAAAAGTTTGGGAACCCCTGATTTTAATAATAAAAAACATTTTGATTTACGAATTTTGTAATTACAAAATTTGCTTTTTGCGCAATTAACGGTGCTCATATGTCTGTTTTGACATTATCTATTTGTCGGGGTTATTAAACATATGAATGTTTTGATAGAATAGAATTTACGATACAAAATAATGACTTTCAAACTAATGGATATTTTTGAAGGACTTTAATATTGTCATATGTTATCGCAATTCGATTACGCAGATTTATTTCAGTACTCAGTCTAATAGAGCAAAAGATCGATTGTACTGATTTTTCTTCAATAAAGGCAGCAATTGCCGTATCATTGTCATCAGGAGTGGTCCTAAAAATCTTGGTGATTTTGATGAATTGTGGTGCAATCAGCTGACACAGTCCAGAGGCAAGATGGCTGAGATGACTGATGCTTTACGATCGTAATTGCATACTCCGAGATACTTCTATGATTCAATTATCGCAACATTAATTACTCACGAAGGTTGTCTTTTTGGTCTTGTTACACTTGTTGCTTGTATCGACCGGAACGGAACCTCCAAAAACCCTCCTCCAGAGGTGAGATAATATTATTCATTATTTATCCGCGATCCATAGATAGCCCACCAATTCCACAGCCACGCTTATGCGCTCACTCTGCGAACAATTACCTGTCAGTGTTTTAGGAATTTGATTTATAAATTGTTTTGGCGCTCTCCAGTTGTAGAGAGTCAAAAAGAAAACTCATTTCCTTAATATATTAAATAAATAATATTTAACTTATGCCTTATTTGGTATATGCAAACATCATTAAATGAATATATTTTTTTGTTTAAATAAAGATTTGACTATTTTTAATATTCAATATTTGTTTCTTATAATTACATATCTGATCAAAGTGACGAAAAAAAATTATATTTTTTGACATTATCAATTAATAATTGTCACAGACACTTAAAATATGCTATTTTTTTTATTAAAGTAGTCTTAGAATTTCTTCACTAATTGAGTATTTCCAAGTTTTCATTTCTAAAAATAGCTTTTAAATTTAATATTTTGAAACTAATTTTAATTAAATGTAAATAATTTAATATGTAATTGTAAATAGTGATAAATATAATAAAATTTTATCGTAATAATTTTCAAAATGTTGAGAATGACAAATATGTTGGTGTTACTAGGTGATTAATAAATTAAAACGAAAATCAAAAGATTAAGAAGTTCTTTTAATATAATATTCATTAATAATCAAAATATTTACAACTGATTTTTAAAAATAACTTAACCTTATTTATTTTAATTTACAGATTGGGTAGAATGGAGAAACGAAATTTCGCTTGCTCCAAAGTAATTTTAGGTATATAAAAATATGTTACTAAAATATATAAATATATGTTAGACAATGACTCCAGTTCTTCCGTACCTTTATTCACTGTTTAATTTCTAGATCTTTTTGAGGTATACTCTTGCTCAATGATTCCAATTTTCAATTTTGTTTTTTGATGATCTGTTTTTATATAGTATTATTTGCGAGGCTTAGGAATCATAGTAACTTTAATGCAGTTTCTATTGTTAATATGTAGTCAAGTACGATATAATTCTTTTACAATCTTTGTAGGTGGCTACGCACTTTAACTTTTTAAATCTTTCTTTCTGAACTTTGAAAATAAGTATTTTTTGGTGTGTCCTTTCTGTAAAATCTTTCTTCTTTTATAGCTCTTTTTTGTAATTTAATCTTTCTTTATTTACTTTTTAAATTAAACTATTTTTTCATCATAAAAATTCTTTTATTTTATCTATATTATTTATTTTTTTACTAAATTTTAATTCAGTTATTTATATATAATTTATAGTTATTATGGTAAATAGACAAATAATATCTTATTTTATCTATTAATTAAAACAAAAATCATTTTTAATAATTTTATTATTTTATAACCTCGACAGATTTTGCTTATTTTATTTGAATAATTGGAAAGCTTGCATAATTTAAAACTTCTAGACTCTAGAAACAAGAGTAATTAAAGATTAATTCTCATTTCGAAATTTTTTATTATGAACACTATAATAGTTTTATTCGAACACTATCGAGAAGCAGAAAAAAGTTAGAACATCAAAGTCATTTTGTATCAGTTGGAGAAATTCGACGGCACTGAAAACTTCAAGGTGGGAACAAGAAGTTTGTCACGATAGTAAAAATGCAAGGAATAGTTTACCCAGCTTCGTATGTTAGGGTTCCGAAATATACATAGGAACACTTGATAAAATTTTATGTAGAAAAAAAATTTAAAATAATTCTTTTGATAAAATTATTAATTTCAAACAAAATAATATTTAGTTTAGCAAAATTTGGAATCAAAATTAAAAATATTTTAGTCTTTGTTTTATTTGATCAATTTTCAAGGTTAGAAAAAACTAGTATATAAACAACAACGAATTCAGTCATAATCGACACCAATAATTTCCTGCAACAAATTTTTAAGAAGAATCCGTGTAGAGTAAATTTATTTCAATTCTTTATTTTTATTTCTTTTTCTTGAAGTTGAAGTCGAACTAAGTATCCTATATAGGAGAAGAAAATTCATTTGACTTTAAGGATTTAACGGTTATCGTTCGTTTAGAAGATTTATAGTTTGAAAATTAATAAACTGTGATCTGATAAACTCGCATCGAATATCCGTTTGTGAATACGTCTATTGATACTATTGAATTGAACAATATAAAGCTGTGTGCTATTTTGTGTTATTAAAAAATAAAGTTTTTGAAAAGAATTTTGTGTTCATTCATTTATATATTTATGTTGGAAGTCCTTTCTGATTAATTAGAGTCAGATTAAAGATTACAGATTACAGATTAAAGTTTAAAGAATCAAGACTAAAGATTAAAGAATAAAGATTTGTGTTTTTAAAAGTAAATAATTATATTAAAGATTTCTAATACCCAACACGTATGTCCCATTTTTGTTAGTGAAAGTACAGTAATGTATCTACATAAAGCTAGATGAGGAAAAGCAAAGTTTTCAGAATGTTGAACAATTAGTTTGGATTAACTAGGCACCCAGGGTACGGCCAGTGGATTAATCTGCGTCTTTGAGACAGCGAGATGATTGACTAATATGCGTCGCAGGTTAAAAGATTAATGTCTAAAATCGACAATTTATATGAAGTGGTTTTTATGGCTGGGCTTCCATTAGAACTACAAATTAATTTGGAACGAGTTGGCGACTGATCGGTTGATGAAATGATTGAGTGTAGTTGGTAGTGTTTAGGACTTAAGATGTGTCTTTTCGAGGTAACCATGGCGGCGATGCCAAATAGAAGTTTCGATAGGAAACAGGCCGTGAACTCCGACGAGTACGATGGGAGGAAGGTGAGAGGAAATCAAGGACGATTGATTGTGCTATCAGTCTCAGAAGCCGGGTCACATCGCGAAATATAATCGATTGGGAAACGACTAAAGAGTTTGTAGGTTCTGGTTATCTCTTTGAAGTTACAGTTGTTACAGATGATGATGATCAGTCTTGATAGTCAGTCGTCAATAGCATTAGTAAAATCCGGATGCTCGAAAATGGTAACGAAAGAGAAGACTAATAATGTAATTCGTGCTGGAATTCAGTTAATTCAATGCCTGAGAGCATCTATGTGGTAATCGCTGCAAAGAATGGTACAACTAAATATTGATTAACCCGTTAACGACTGCTCGTCGTACTGATACCATGGGCTATTATGACGGATGCCGTGTATAACATGTCACGCACATAATACTATAAAGAACCTTGCATTTATCACATTATGTGGTCTAATAGAACGGATGGCGAGTACTACACGTCATCCGTTAGTTAAGCCCAATGAAAATGTGAATGCAATGTTTAAATATACTGATTAGATCTTGACGTTTAGTACACATCATAATCTTGAACGGGATAAACGCAGTCTGTGTAAACACTTGCTAGGCATGTATAAATGTTTTCTTGATCATTTAGTTTAATAAATTTTGTTGAGTAACTTCTCTTTCTAACTTAACTTCTCTTTTAGATTAAAAAACAGAAAAAATAACAAAATTTTTAAAGTTTTTTTTAATTTTACTATTAGTTTTTTAAATATTTTAATTGTTTCAGATTAATATTTTAATAAGATTTCGTTTTCATTTTTTAATAATTAATAAACATTTTTCAAGTAGATATTATTGTTCGTTCTGTATGATTAGATCATATTCAATACATCAATTTCCAATATTAATTTTTTACTGCTAAGAAATCTTCCATTAACCCTTAAACGACCACTGGGGTCTACTGGACCCCAAAAGGTTTTAAAATATAAATGAATTAATTAAGAAAAAATTTTAATCAACTTAATAGAAGAATAATATTTTAATTTATTCCTTCTAATCTTATCAAAATAGTTTCCCTCTCGATTACTTTAAGTTATTCAAGTAAGTTAAGTTATTAAGCAAGTAGAGAACTGGAAAAATTAATCCTTAGATTTTTTATAATTTTAAAGTATAAAATTTGTGGCAAATTTATGATAAACAAAGTTTAGGTACAGCGCTTTGTCATCATTCATGTTTGTTGAGTAAATTCTGAATGAATTATTAACCCTTTCCTGACTATTGATGTCATATGGAATCATGTTTCATTTTAATATTTTATAGGCATCTATGGAAAAATACAAATAATATTTTTATTTCTGATCAATAGACGAATATACAAATTATTCTTACACATGTTTTGTCAAACGCCATTTTGTTTTTATCATTTCAAAGTTGTAAAAGTGATTTAAGGATACCAATTTAATTCTTTATTCAGCCAGGAAAGGGTTAAACGATAACTCAAAAATGATTAATTTTCAGTGCATATAAAAATTACTTTTATATCTACGTTGTTTTTTCATAGTTTAATTCGACGTTTTCTACTTACAATTTAACATAGATGAAATAAATATTGAATTTTTAATAAATGAAAGGAACTGAAACAAATATTTTTTTTGTCTTTTTATTTTATTTATTTTTTTTTATTTTTTTATACAACTTTTTTGTATCACATTTGTATCATATTAAATTTGAATTTCTAATTATGAAGTTATAAATTTTTTCAAAAGGTTTTTCTGTATTGTTTTTTGTAAACTCTTATTAAGTTCTATCAATTAATTTTCCTTTTAATTACTTTAAGGTTCATTAAATAAATTATTTTCACCATTTGTTTGAATCAATCACATTTAATTACCCGAAGGTCAAATCAGAAATTGTTCAATTTAAATTTATGATGAACTTATAGGATGGACAATGGCTGCAATCGTGATTTTATTTTTTCTGCCACTCACTATTCTCAGTTATGAAATCGAGAATAGAGAATCTGATTTTTATTCGAATCCCGTAAAAATCAGTCAAATAGTATTAAATAACATAAATAACGGCAAATTTATCGGTACTTATTACAAATATTTCTTCTTTCCTGATATAATTGGTCGATTACTGCAGGTTGCAAGTATCAGAATCTGTGTCCAAGTGACCGGGTCTGTTTTGATGGTAATTGACACATGTTTTGGTCAGCTTTCATTTGATGAAACTGATCTCTTTCAGACTCGTTATTCGGGACGTGTTTGAGGAGATTTGAGGACGGCAACTTCGCTTACGAGTTAGCGGTGGAATTTCGGAATTTGTTGGAATTGGCGATGCGGGATTTGTTTGATAAACGCTATAAATGGGCTGATTTCTACACTCAGTGCTTTCTGCAGTCGGTTTTACTTTCTTCTGAGTGAGTTGATTTGTTTTATTGGACGAATTATATCACTTTGTCTAATAAATTTTCTGAAAGATACTTCACTCGTGCTGTCTTCCTTGAAAATTTCGAGGTTTTTCGAAATAAGTAGATTTGGTCATGTTAAAAGTTCTAATAGAAATTCCAAAATGTTACCTATTCTTGAGTTATTCATATTTTAAGTTTAATGTTTGTGAGAAAGACACTAGAATCTGTATTGATAATAAACGGAAATGCAACATTTCAAGGAATATTTTGAATGATTCAGTGTGTGTTGTATTTTTAATTTTGTTTCTGGTATTGTCTCTCCTATCAAAAAGGTACTTTGATATTTGTGAGTGTTTTATGATTCAGATCATTAAATCGGAATTTAAAATCTCAATGAAAAGTTGCAATCGTATCTTGCAACAATCACCACGTTGAAACTCGTTGATAAGGCGAAAAAAAGCGATTGGACTTGAAATTCCTACGAGAAATATGAGGCGAATACAGTTCCGGACTCCCGTCTCGTTAGTCCCTCTTGATGAGAAACAACCAAAATACAGCGTTTAATACCACGAAATCACCGGAAACGGATGGCCTTTTATGGATTCGAGTGAGGTGGTCATCTTACCTGCGACACTTCCTGATACGAACGTGACAGCGCATTCTGAATCATGATACATCAATTGAAAAATCTCACACGGGGAAGATAAAAATGTATTTACAACGAAAATGTCTACACGGCGCAACATTTTAATTCATCAAACTCATTTATTAACAAAATTTTTTTGTTGCTTATTTAAACAACTTATTTTTTAATTTTAATTTGATTTAGTTTTTATTTGTTATTTTGTATTTATAATTTTGACATAAACTCGCAGTCCATTAAATTCAAACCTCTCTTGCTATTTGTTGTTAATAGTTTCCATTTAGTTTTTCTTTTTTTGATAATTGACTTTAATTAAAAATGTGAGATCGGTTTGAAAATTCACTACGTTCAATTAATATTATTATTTTCTAAAATATAAATTAAAATTTTTGAATGATTTATTATTTTTATACAAAATATTTTAACTAAATAAGAAGAAAGAAGAAAACATTCTTTTAATTTCAATCAAAAACGATGCCCATTACTACGGATTGTCTTAAGGATGATCAAAATTGAGTTTCTAATAAAGGCTACAACTAACGTATGACTTCTTAACATACATATTTCATTGAAATTCTCGTCTTAAAAGGTTAATTGTTAGTAAATTATATGAACTATTGGATTGTTCAAAATTTACGACCAATCAAAACATTTCCTAGATTTTTGGGTAAGCTTATAAATTTTTATATATTGTCAAATTTTTTTTATATTTGCTTGGGCCCGAACGGAACTACACCCATTTTTTACTCAAATAATGGTATACTACTTTTATTTCTCTTCTGATGATTCCTGCATAAAATTTGTGTTTCAGCGCGTTACAGAAATTATCGGCTTTGATTTTCTTAATTTCATATAACAAAATTTATTTGATATTAAATTCACAATTAATTAATCAGAAAACGAATTTTAAAATAATTATTATGAATATCAACATTCATTTAAACCAATAAACAATAAAAATATGATCAGCTTCTAAATGAGACTGAAACTTATTTCCATCACTTAAATGCATATTTGCATGTAGAATTTAATGCATTGATGTTTTAACTTTTCTGGAATTTTTTCTTTGGTCTTTTTCATTCTTCTTAAACAATTAAGCGCGATACCTTTTTGAAATTGCGTCTCTGGTCAGGATTCCTTTAAGAAATCATATTTGACGTTAGTTAATGAAGAATTGAATGTCGTGCTTTAAACTCAGCAAGGTTAAATGAATCTAATGTACTGAAACTGGCAATGAAATCAAAAAGATGGAAATTGAAAACCACATAAATATTGCTCCACCAAAATGAAAATAAATCAAATCCCGACTAGAGAAGCAATTTCCAAAAGACAGCTACTTTTGAATGTTCAGGCACTTGAATAGTCAAACACATTGTCTATATTGTTTTCCGGTTAATTGAGTTTAATTTGAGCGGCCATGGCTTTGTGGAAACCCTGTATTTATTTTGGTAACTTTGAATTCGCAGCTAATATTAAATATGTATTTAAATTTGCTAACCCAAATATTAGGACAAAAACGATATTATCATACAATATTTACTTCGCAGAATCAGGAACAAAGTCGCTTTTATTTCTCAATAGTTCATGTACTATCCAATAAGAAATATTAGAACACTATAAAACATTTATTTGTAGATTAATTTAATTGTGATTAAAATAATGTGTCGATTGTTTGGTTCGCCCAGAACTTTAAATCTTTATATTACAATAAAATTAAAAATTTTTAAATATTAGAGTTGCATTTATTTAATTTCTTGAAAATAATATAAAAATTAAATTAAGAAAAGGTAGGCCTCGCTCTAAAATATCAGTTAAAGATTTGCATTTTTTACTGTTTTGATAGATTGCAGCAATATTTGAATGTGGAGCACTGCAAGCCGAATACAGAAGCAGCAGTTATTGGATCGCCAGAGAAAGATTCTTCGAACATTGTTGATGAGACTAGTTTAGATCCATACTCTCAATTGCCGGATATATTCCCAAGAATGCAAAGATCAGATAAAGACCAAGAAGACATTGATGACTATAATGATTCTATCATGAATAAAATGGAGGATATAGTACCAGTTGAAAAAATTTGTATAAATAATACAAATATTTGATTTTCTTTATCAACATCATTTTTTCATCAGATCACAATAAAGAAATGATAAATCCAAAGTCTAACAGCAAAGAAGCGAATTCCGTGACAAAAGTGAAATATGCCGGTTAAAATGTTTTAGTATTTTCCTATTTTACTTTTATTTTTTTAAGATCCAAATATGATTAGAAAAATTTTGAAGGTTGCTAAACGAAGTTCAAATGAGTGGATTTGGCTGAAATTCAATAAAAAGTTAGTTTTAAATTAACATCAATAATTAAAATGTTGATAAATATATTTATTATATGATATTATCAGTGTGTGGAATATTTTAAATTTGGTATGTTGAAATTGGTATGCTGAATTTTGTATGTTGAGTTTAGTGTTTGGAAATGTGTTTCTCCCACCCAGATGGAAAATTGATATTTTGGATGTTCACGATAAATAATTGTTCGAGTATAATTTGCATTTTAAAGTACAGCATAAGATATTTAAAAACTTTCAAAATATCAAATCGTTTCAAATTTTAATATTAAAAATTTAAATAAAGTAAATAACTTTTAACTAATTTTTAAATTAAATAAATGTTCTTTCTTTACATAAAATCATTTTCTAAATAAAATTAATATGTAGATAGAATTATTACTAAAATTATAAAATTTGAACTTTAAAATTAAAATCTGCAAATAATGAAAATTTGTTCGAATAATTGTTTATTAAAAAACATTAACAAAAATTTATCAATTTAGAACGATGTCGAATTCTGAAAGATTGGCTGAAAGTTGTCTAAAAGACAATTCTGACTGTATTGAAAATAAAAGTTCGAAAACCCATATTAGTGTTCTTAATAATCAGAAATATGTATTTGATATGGTCAATAAGTCTTTAGAATCTAAAGTTTAGATGAATCTATAAATTAATGTGTGTGAACGATGTCGATGTTATCAAACATGTTTTATCGGGATCCGATCAAATAACCGAATCCCAAAAGACCGAAATTATTAAAAAAGTTATTTTCATAAATCAAATAAGAGTTTTTTTCATTTAAAATTGAGATTCTTTATTTTAAAATGAATTTTTTTCATTTAAAATTGAACATATTTCATTTTCATTATTTTTTTTATAATTTTAAGGCATTTAAAATCTGAATTTTAATTGATAAAAACTCATTTTAAAATAAAAGAATCTCAATTTAAAATGAAAAGTAACATAATACATACAAAGACGTACATAACATATAAAATATTCCTCATAACAACTGACTTTAAATTCGTTGTATTTTAGAATAATAAATTTTGTTATAATTAGTTTCGGTCTTTTGATACAAACCCGCTATATCATAAACCAAGATTTGAAACACTTACGCATAAATTACATGTTCAGTTAAAAATATAACAGAAAAATCTTATTTTAATTTATAATGACAATAGTTATGTAAAGTGATAGAATAGATTTGACAATTATTCTGAAAGTGTTGAGTAGATCATAAAAAAGTCTTATGTAGCAGTCAATTTTATTTAAAAAGTATTACTTAGCAATCAGGCTCGAACATTTCGGTTGGTTGTGTTACGATATCACCCAAACAACAATCACGATACGATCAGTCATAAAATCGAATAAGATTAAGAATCGGAAACAATTTGAGAATTATGTTTTAATACAACAATTAACAATCACAGTATCCTATTTTTACAACCGTATTTCTTCTTAATCATTTACTGGCCGCATGAATTAGTGTTTATTTAAACAAAGATTTTTAATACAATTTATTTAAATTCTCACCCGCTGACGATTCCGATGAGGTACACAATAAGAAATATAAAATTGACTTTTATTTTTTTTTAATTTTTTAGGAACAATAAAATTTATGGATTAATTGAACAATATTGGTTGGTGAGGCCACAAAAATTTCTTTGAGGATAATTTGATTAGAATATTAATTGTTATTTGATTATGACAACGTTTTTATTATTGATAAAATTAACCTGAATCAACAAGAATAATATTTGGTTATTTACTTCTCTATTTGGCAGGGTCAGTCCAGAAGAAGAACTTGAAGTCATTAAGTCTATCGAAAAATCCATGAAACATGAAATTAAGATAACCCAACCAAGGTATTGTTTTCTATCTATATAATTATTTTGAAAAGTTTCTTTGTAACTAAAAAGCAAATAATTCATATCGTTTAACCCTTTCGCAGCTGCTGGGACACATATGTCCCAGTGAATGTTTAAAAAGGCTGTTGGGACATATATGACCCATCATAAAAGACGAATGGGATATATTTGTCCCAACCTCCCCAGCCCGCCCCCTGAATGAATTTCCAAAAAAAACTTTTAAATAATAAATTTCAGACCGGAATAAACATTATATATTTAACAAAAATTATCTATAACTTAAAACGGAAAGCCGCTGCGAAAGGGTTAAAATGAAATATTTACATCGAATAAATGAGAAATTATCCGTCTCCTTGAAAGATCAGGATAAATCCCCCAAAAATTCATTAGTAAAAGTTTCACATAATTTATTATTTCTAAACTCGAAACCGCA
This sequence comes from Girardia tigrina, assembly GCA_001938485.1. Lineage (NCBI taxonomy): Eukaryota > Metazoa > Platyhelminthes > Tricladida > Dugesiidae > Girardia > Girardia tigrina. The sequence goes on along the minus strand of MQRK01239816.1, from coordinate 10,359 downwards.
TCATTAGGGAAATTAAAATTATCTTCAATTATTTTATATTGAAGAATAATAATCAGCAACTGTAGATTTACCATAATAGGATGTCGTTATCAGCCCGTGATCAAAACAAAAGCATGAATTGGGACCCATGAAAATTCCGTTTTTTTCTCATTTCGGGACCTTAAAAAGCTTTTTTCGATCAAATTTTCACATAATCATTTATTGTCATCGAGAATGAGTAAGTGTGCAAAGATTAGAGAAAATTGATTCATAAAAACAAAACATAACACTGACGAATTTGAATTTATTTTTTTAAATTATTAAAAATAATTTTCACATTAATCTTGTTTTATCAATATTCAAATTGATTTTTTTGTATATAAAAAATAAGAGTAAATTTATATATATATATATATATATATATATATATGTATATTAATAATTATTTATTTTGATTTTAATTGGTTTTTTGTAATTAAATAAATCACATTGTTTGATTTAATTTATTTTTGATTTAATAATAATAATAGTAAATACAAATGCAATATTCTAAAAGCGTGAATAACATTTCCATTTGTTGTTCGTATAGCTTTTATGAGGATATGTAAGAATTAAATAAGGTTTATTTTTATTATTATTTCTTCCTTTTGAATTTCACAAAATGACGTATTCAGATCCATAATATTTGAACAAAATTTCTGACTTATTTCTCAGGGTTTCTTATTATTCAGTTTTATTACATTCTATTAGAATGTTTTTAATAATAATTCATAAACAATAAATTATAGATCAAGTTGTTCCACAAATTTCCGACCCCATCAGTAATGTAACTTGATCTTGCGCCCTTTTTAGGCCAGTTCTACAAAACATCCTTGCATTTCTTTTCTTTCAGCGATTGTGTATCGTATAAAACAGGGTCATTTCCCAAGCAACAAATATTCCTTCGTTAATTATAGTGAAATATTCCCCTTTTAATTATTTCCTAATTATTTATTTTCATTATTATTTCACGCATAATTAAGATATGTATACATCTGATTTTATTAAAATAAACCAAAAAGGTAATTTATTATTATTATTTGTTATTAATTATTTACTTATTTTTAAATTATATTTTCATCAGGATCTCATTAAAATAATTATTTACAAAATTATTATTGAAATTAAATTTCTAAAATTTGCAATTTTTCCCTAAATTCCATGACGAAATTTATTAATTACAATTTAAAGGAAAATAAATAAATCGAATAAAATAATTTTGGATTACCTAAAAAAGACATATGCTGAAATAAATTGTTTAATAATTCATTACAAATTTATTTTATTACATTGACCATTTTAATTGATTTCAATGGAAAGAATAAAATAATTTTCAAGTTTTATATAAATAATTGTAAAACGATAAGTTATTTTTAAAAGACAAAAAAACAGGTTTATTTTCAAGATTGATTCCATCTTGTTTGACGTTCTTGACTGGATATAATTGAGATTCTTTCACATCCACTTTATGAGTACTCAATCACTTTTAAGTTTTTTCTACTCAATGCACTATAGGGTGACGCAAAATAAACTCCAAGGTACTTTTCTATTGGATCTTTTTATCCACCTACTTTTGTATAGGTAAAGTATACATTTTTAGAATCCTGAGCGTCGCCAAATTCTGATGGTATATAGAAAAAATCGAAAAAAAACATCAAAAGTTAAAAAAAATTTTTGAGACGAAAAATTTAACAAGCTTTTTTTTAATAAACTTATTCCATAAAAGCATAACAACAATTAATTATCGAATTTCAACTTGTCCTCCATCTCTAAGAAAACATTCATGCAAACGTCGTCTGTAGTCGGCCACAACGCGTTCACGAAGGGCGCGGTCTCCACGGATTTCATTGGCAACTCCTTCAATCGCTGCTCTCAACTCTTCGAGTGTGCTTGGACGTTGTTCGGCATGATAAATTCGACCTTTCATGTAGCCCCACAACCAATAGTCACATGCTGTAAGATCTTGCGAGCTAGGTGGCCATGTAACTGGAGCAGGATGCGCCCATGTTCTGCGACCTATCCATCGATTTGGAAACTGTTGACCCAACAATTCAAGAAAATCTCCAAGAATGTGTGGCGGAGCGCCGTCATGCTGCTCAATGAGAGAATTGAAATTCGGCCAAGTTTGAAGCTCTGGAATAACGTGCTCTTGATACAATTCAGTCATCCAACGACCATTGATTCCGCGCTCATTTCCTTGTCGCTCCCAAAAGTATGGGCCAACAACACCTTCGGCACCAATTCCCATCCAAACTGTCAATTTTTGAGGATGAAGTCGACGAACATCAAACCAATGAGGATTTTCATCGGCCCACATGATCCAGTCTTGACGATTGACGCTTCCATTCAAATGAAAGTGGGCTTCATTCGTAAAAAGAAGATTGTTGAGTCTGTTTGCATCTTCATCCAATCGATCCAATTAGGTTCGAGCAAACTCAATTCGAGCGGCATAGTCGGTCTCCTCCAAGGCATGAGCCATTTGCAAATGATAGGGACGCATCTGTAAGTCTTCTTTCAAAATTCGCTGAAAGCTTCTTTGTGACATACGAACTGTTCCGTGATCGTCTTCTTCGCTGTCTGTGTCGCCAGTTGAAACAAATGGATTGCGTCGAGTTGATAGATGAGGATTTGCAGTAAAGGCTTCACGGACGTCTTCAATGGCTTCTTTGGTGTGAACACGTTTTGGCTTGTTCTTTCCATGGACACTTCTAGTCGCTCGAAAATCGTCAATCCATTTTACAATGACTCTTTTTTCCGGAATCTTTGCTCGACCATTTCTTATTTCACTTCGGAATCGAGTTTTGAGCTGCGCATAATCATAGGCTTCCTCAACAAGCATCAAAACGAGATGAGGCTTTTTGCTGATCCGTATACGTCATTTGAATCAAATTTTAGGGTAAAACTTTCTAAGTTCATTTAAAAAAACGCTTGTTAAATTTTTTTTAATTTTTGATGTTTTTTTTGATTTTTTTTTGATTTTTTTATATACCATCAGAATTTGGCGACGCTAAGGATTCTAAAAATGTATACTTTACCTATAAAAAAGTAAGTGGATAAAAAGATCCAATAGAAAAGTACCTTGGAGTTTATTTTGCGTCACCCTGTAAATTAAAATATAAAATATACTTTTGTATAACTCTGTTTTTATTTCCTAGATTGGAAAACAATTAGTAAAATGATTTAAAATTTTCAATCTGATTTAATGAGTTTTAGACTAAAAAGTTAAATTATGTATGAGATTTTGGTTTTGAATTTATTTAACAAAAATAATCATATTAACCTTTGGGATATATTTAACCATGAAAAATACCACTGGGATAAATCCTCTATAATATTTACACACTCAATATATATATATATATACGTGTGTGTGTGTTTAATTATTATCCAACAATATTTATTTTTATAAATGATGTTTTTTTATAATTAATTTATTATTTTAAATAATATGTAGACATTTATTATTGATGATTATGCTTTAAGATAAGATCAAAAGATGTCGTAGGATCATACATTAAATTAATGATTTTAAGCAATGACATACACGGGTTTTCGATCAAATTCATAATCGTTGCATTCAATTTCACAATCGTTGTAATCAATTTCGTAACCGTTAACTATATACAGTAGAACTTCGTTAGTACGGACTTCATGGGACCGTAAAAAACAGTCCATACTAACCAAGGTCCGTTATAAACATAAACCGTCAATTTTGTTAAATAAAATATAAAATAAAATTTTTTTTAACTGATATTTAAAAATGTATTTATTAAGTGCCCTCACATTTCACATATTCACGTTTCAAAAAGTTTACGTATGTACATACAAAAACATTAAACTACAGTTACCTAAAATTTAAAATGTCTGCTTGGGTTTAAAAAAGTATGTTTCCTTCGACTGCACTTTTCGTCGACATTTTTACGAGACAAATGACTCGATAGAAATAAGATGTTCCTGAGAAGTATCACTATTGCATGCACCAAGCAGAAAATTACGTAAAGTTGAAATAGCTTACATGGTATCACTTACTGTTGGAATGGAAATGCCACTCTTGATGGATCGCAAACCTAAACGTTGACATCAACCATAGTAAATTCATGAAAATTTACACTGTTTGTAAAGAGACGCATCATTGGAATGTATTAATATCATCATCATTGGTTTCATCGTCTCTGTCATGGAGTATTGATAATGATGTGTTGTCAGTGTGATAGTCTCCTTACACTACAAAACCAGCGTGACGAAAGCAGTTTGCAATTGGCTTTGTAGTAACATCTTTCCAAGCTGATCGAAGCATATTCATGGCATCAAGAATATTAATCTGACAAGAGTGGTTTCTCTACATGCTGTCGATCACACTCTTAGCAATCAGTCGATGATATTTAACCTTTAGATACTCATGTCACATGGCTGCAGATATGATGTTGTATTTGGTGGAAGGAATAATAGGGTTACTGCATTGAAATGATGATTTTTGGATGTACTGGGAAATTATCGATTATGAACAAGACTTTGCGGTGCTGACTTTTGAGGTTTTAATGATTGCGAAATTAGTTGCAAGGATTAAGAATATTATCTAATAATATCATACCAAAAAAAATTTTTGGTGTACAAGCTTTTATAATTTGTCATGTTTGCGGTTCTGTATCTATTTCACCCACTTCCCACATTTTTTTGACTCAATTTATCAAAGCCTACTAGGCGAAAACCCGCTTTCTATTTGCATTTAGATGTAGCAAATTTCAAAGCCTACTACTGAGGAAAACATGAGAACGACACTTTAATTACTTTTTGCGGCCAAACTAAA
>MQRK01239809.1:7695-21454 GCA_001938485.1 Girardia tigrina | reverse complement strand
GAATAAATTATTATTAAAAGGTCTTGTTCATTCTTCATATATTATTGTTGGAAGAAACCTTTTGTTTATTTGGAGTCAGATTAGTAGTTGATTATAAAATAAAAATAAAACGAGATTTTAATTGAATACCCAACACTTTTACGTTGTTCAGTAACTTTTTAAGTGATCTCTAATTGAATATGAACAATGTGCGATCACTTGTGTTTTATATCGTTGTTGTATTGAATTTTTTGGTTCTTTCAGCTGCTATCACATTTATATAACTTTAATCTACATCATCGTATCAGAGGTTGGCATAATCATTAAATAGTAATTCATATTTCAACATTATTTTGAGTTTAATAAAATTTTTTAGTACACAAATTATTATTATTAAAAATTAATTACTGTTGCGTTTAATTACTATATTGTTTTTTTAACTAATATATTTGTAAATAAATATTCGACTCTCTAATTCTTTTTTATTTTAAATATCAAAATGTGATCCTGTAAGATTGGCCCGGCAATCCATTAAGAGACATTTTCCACAATTGGAAATTCATTCCGGGTTGAAACAGGTGAATTTTTACCGACATATGACAAGTCTTCCAGGTTATTTAGAAAATCCGTTATTAATGGAGACTCCGGTAGTCACTCTACAACAAGTAATATATCCACGTGATAAAATGGTGTCAGAAGTACCGAACAAATCAGGTTGATCAGACCCTCTAATAGTCGATCCAAAGACCCGGGGTTCTTACTATTAGTCTTAGTCAGTACTCCGGTCGACAATCAACAATTGGCCCATTTCCGAGTATGTTATACCTCTCGAACATCAATTCCATTCAAACATAGATCAAAACAAGGCATTATATCTACCACAGACAATAAATAGAAAGACAATGTCCACCGAAACCTCCGCGTTCATCACATACGAATATAGCAGCGAAATACAAACCAAATGAAGCGAATACAGTCGGCAAATCTACCTTACCGCACCCGCAGTTCGAATCCACAGGAACCATCCCTTTATCATACAACAACTGAGATCGATTTATATTAATGCTCTAAGATCGATATGCGCCATCGAAAAATCTACCGTCTCAGCCACCTCTCGGAAATTATACCGAACTTAGGTTTTGGTATTTACATTTCATCAAATATAAACTGTGTGATCGATATTAATAATAAAAGCAATAAATATAGTGTGTCTGGGATAATTGAATTTTGACGACGGCTTCGGTTGGTTCCACGATATCGGATTGTGTTTCTATCAGAATTCACGATTTCGGTTGATCACCTGAGAGTAGAACTCGTCGGCGAAATGCATGCGTTTTGTTATTGTTAAATTGACTTGTCGATCGTTTAAAAGTATATTGATGGTGGCTATCTTTAATATAGATTAAGTACCTTCTACGAATGTTCTCAAAGAATGGGTGCCTTGTGCTTGTAATTGTTTGTTTTTGTAATCGATCAAGGAGGCGAAGCATGAAGAAATCGGTGTCTAGGACTGTTTATAATAAGTGTTTTATTAATAATGAAAAGAAATTATTGTGACAAATTTATTGATCAAAATGCATATGGAATTCATGGGTACTGATTATAAGGGTCTATCGATTCTTAAGAAAACTTTTTTTAATATTTGGATTATAGAGACGAAGTATATACTGAAATATATGCAAATAATAAATAAATTTTAATATAAATAACACATTTAACATTGTTGACTTATCTTAGTTTTCCAGTAAAGGTACATCTCACAGCAAGTAGTAATGTAGGAGTGTTAATGAGAAAGTAAAAATGAATATTAATTATGATATGAACATTAATAACCACTATTTGATTAATGCAAATGGTATTCGAATGACAAATCTCATAAAACCTGTCTCCTTAACAGGTTAAAGTCGTTTCATTTATCTGAAATACTTAAAACTTTGATGATTACATTTTAAGGTATAATCGATTTTATTTCTCATGGAATACGTTTCCAAAGTATTAAATAGACATGCATCTGTAACTTTATAAATGTCTATCCAATAATCACAGTCAAGATAAAAACTATAAAATAAAATACATAAATATCTTTCATTTAATAATAATTCTATTGAGAAATCGCCGAAAAAACAAAATGTATACATTCGGAAAATTCTTCAAATGATTAACACGACTGGTGCATGGCAAGTTGATGTAAGTCTTTCAAATGTTAGTGATAATAAGAAACCGAGAATGTTGTGAAAAAAATATGTATTCATAATAACAACATTAAACTTTATTTCAATTAAAATGATGAACCAAAACAGTTTCTAGTCTGCCCTTGTAACAAATTGAATAAACTATCATTTTTTAGTATACTCTTATAAGTGTTACCGATAAGAAGTCGTTAGACCATCTTTTTATTAGACCTTGAAAATTGTGTTATGTTCATTCAAGTTTGGCACTTAATATTTGAAGACCTTACGGCAAACTACTGTGTTGTTTGAAAAAAATATATTAATTAGGTTTAGTATGAAATTCGTAGACATGATTACAATAAATCCAAATAATTATAATTTTACAATGACTTAACATTTTGTTGCTCAGTGTAATAGTCTACTGACAACTACGCGTATATATTTTTTTTATTTTTTATGTAAACATTTTGTTATTTTTTGTATAATGTCTGATAATTTTTTTGGTCTTCTTGTAATTCATATTATTTCTGTGTGATGCCTTATGTATTTGTCTGGTGTTAATCTCTGTGTCGTATTTTTTTTATTTTTTATTCATATTTTTATTTTTTATTTTTTATGCAAATCCGAAGTGATGAAAACAAAGGAATGAAAGAGAAAAGAAGAGAAAAGGAAAAAATGAAAATAAGACGATTATTATGATTACACGATTTTATTTTTATATTTTCTTTCGACATCGGGTATTGCAAATTTGACTTCTCAATAATTTTTTTGTAACCCTCAAGACTTTTGTAGTATGTTTTGTTCATGCCATCGTTGGCTCATGTTTATCTTACGCTTCTGAGGTGCATCCAGCCACAGTGGGTTTGTTTCTCGCCGCATCGACCGACTTTTGAGCAGAATAAATGTACTGGCGGTTGGTGGTGGTCTAATCACCAACAGTAATATAACCACAATAATAATTCATGATAATATTGTCAAAAAATTTTTTGGTTTTAAATTCAAATCTTAAATTTAAAATCAATCACAATTAAATAATTGTAATACGAAATTTACAGATAATTACAATTTCTGTTAACGACATCACAGAATTGATCATATCAGAAGAATTTCCTGTTTACTTGATATTTTGACGAACTTTGGTGATAATTCGTTTATAGTGACTACCAACTACACTGGATCAACATCCTAACCTAACAATTTATTTACTGTGAGTAACCGTTCGGTGAATTAAAAAGTTAATAGTTGTAATCAAGATTATTATATTTATTTATTCGTTGAATTTATTCTTTTTTTCTCGACAATCTAAACAGGTTCATCAAACAAACTCATAGTTCGATTAACCTGTTTAGATTTTTATTTATACAATAAAAAATAAAGTATTCATTTCCTATTAGATTGACGAACGAATCCTTTATTTTTTATACTCAGTTTTTTTTGTTTGATTGCTGCATATCTTGACAATTTATCCAATCAATTAAACTTATAAATAAATAATCTTTATTGTGCTGAAGGAAATCAGTGTTTATTAATTTTTCTTGATTGTGACCAAAGAAGCTAAATGACTATAACAAGTATGCCAATGAACTTCCTTAATACGGTGCAAAAAGGATAATCTTCTCTACCAATAATTAATAATACACTTTAGCGTAAAGGATTTAATTAACATAATGACAGCAACTCAGAGAAAAAAGAATCACAGAAAAATAGACATGACATGGTGTTCTTGATGATGTCTTGATAAGAACGAAACATGTCGTGAATTATGAAATAATAAATGGTTACTTAAAATACATTTCTTCGTTTTTCATTATGTCAAATCAATTAAATTATTTAACTATTGTTTATTTTTTAAATTAATTATTTAATTTTATCATTTATAAGTTATATACTTTCTGTGTTTAATTAATTCTCTATACATTTTACAATGTACGAGACATGATATTTGAGCGTTCAAATCATTTCAACAAGGGAAACATTGCTTTTCAAAACGATAAATATTAACCAAATTGTCATTCAAATATAAGGTTCAATCGAAACGATTTGAGACTGAAAATTTCGATAGTAGATGATTTAATTCAAATGAAACTGTCTTTAGACAGACGAGGAGATGCTTCAATATAAATAACGATTAGAAATTATAATAAATTAATATTTATTTCGAAACAAAACCTTCTAACTACCAGTGAAAAGCGAACTAAAGCCAACTTTGAGCCGTCACAGATACCGCATTTTATAACTTTAGCCGCTGAAACGTCATTCTATCCTCGAGTCCCTATAGCAGAGTGCTACTGCTTAAAAAAACATTTTTTAATGTACACTTTAGGTTATACTTTAACGAATATTTTTAGCCGAAAAATCGACTTTGAGTCCCTAGTTAGAAAGTTAATAATTTAACTTAATAATTAATTTTAATTTATTATACCGCCTTGGCAAAAGTATCCGGCCACCCGGTATTATTATAAAATATAGTACAAGTCTAATTGTTTGAATATTACAAAAGATATAAAAAAATACAAATAGTAATTAATTACCGCGTTTCCTCGTTAAAATATAGTTCTCCTAAAGTATATTAGAGTTCATCGAAATCGTTTTTTAAGATGAAAGGTCGTGAATTAACTGAAACAGGAACAGGCCAAAAAACCCTGTTTTGTCCGGGGGGTTTTGTCTTAGACTCAACTGAAATTCGGCGTGACAACATAATTATCTGCAAATTAAGTGGCACGTCTCAGAGACGGATAGTCGCTTTAACTGGACACCCCAAAACTACTATAGCGGATACGATGCACTCATTCAAAACAGAGAAATGTTTCTGCTCTGTCCAAAAGTGGTCGTCGTCCCCTTTTTTCCAGCAGAGGGACATTTAACTTAAAGAGCATATTTAAGAGTAGGTGCAAAGAGTGAAAATTTTGCAAGCAGCAACAGTGGGCTAAAATCGTTTGGTCTGACAAGTCACGCTTTACGTTATTTAAATCAGACGGTCGAGTATAGGTTTGGTGGCAAAAAGAAGAGCAGTATCACCCTGACTAAAAGGTATGTTCAGATCAAATTTATTGCAATAAACATCAATATCCAGAATATAGGTTTTATTATATTTATTCCAGGTTTGCGACTGTAAAACACAGTTGTCTGTAATGGTGTGGGGTTGCTTAAACCGAGAAGCAATCGGACTGCTGATTTTGTGTCCCGAACGAGTCAAAAACCAGGAATAACCACCAATAAAATTAATTTTTGAAGTGTACACTCATTTTTTTTCTCCAATCACATTTTCAGAAATTATTTTGAATTGTTCAACACACAAACATATGCACACATTCTCACATTCTCAATCTCACACATCAAACTGGTGATTGGTTCATTCAAATGAACAAAGACAATTTTCAAGACTAAATTACACTCACAAAACAATCAAAAAATAATAACCCGCAGATTTATGCACCTCTATTTCAGCAAGACAAGGAGACTTGTCACACTCCCAAGGTGGTGAAAATCTGGTTGACACTACAGAAATTCCTGTAATATCATGGGTACATGAAACCCGCTACCTCAATCCAATAGAGAAAACGTGGAATAAGTTAAAGAAGCAAGTAAAAAGAAGAATGTTCCTCTCTACGATGCTTGTTGCTCTGAGTCATTATTTGCAGAAAGAGTGAACCTCGATCATAATGGAATCCGTCCATAATATTGTAAATACCACGATTGATAAAGTACCTGAGATCAAGGAGTTTCATGGATGTTTAACAAAATACTGATCTGATCTGCTCTTGTTATCAATATCATAAAAATAAATTGTTATTATTGCTCTAATTTCTTTGTTTCATAAAAAAAATTTATTTAAGGCTAATACTCTAAAAAATATTGATTAGATACTTTTACAAGGGCGGTGTATAATTTATCATTATTCATAGCAGGTCATAGAGTGGTGAAGGAATTCTGTTATCTCGGAAGTACATTGACCACTAGTAGTAGCAACAACCGGGATAGTAGTCAACGAATACGAAATGGAATGCGGAAACTTAAAGAATTGCAACCTGCAATGCAGAGTAACTGCGCCCCAATAGTATTGAAGAGAAAACTGATTGAGACTAGCATTTTCCCTATGGTATATTATGGTATTGAGTGCTTGGCAACACCTGAGAAGGACGTTGCACGGTTACAAGCCTTCCATAATTGCTGCTCGAGGACAGCTCTCAAGAAGACCAAACTCGACTGGATCCCGAATAATGAACATGACAATTGGACTGACTGGGGCAAGAGTGATTCTAGTCAAAAGACGCATATTATTCTATGAATACAATTCATGGAATTGTGTAACTGAGGTTAAAAGAGCTTTAAACTATGAGATCGCCTCAGAAAATCACAGAATCAGCGATAATAAAAAGCAACTGATGAGAGAGCGCATTGCTTGCGATATTCCTCGGTCCGGTAGATTTGGCAGAATACAGGGAAAGTCTAAACGAAAGAATTCTTCTCGGCAATGATGAGGAATTTAAACACCTGATCAAAGGAACCATGACGATAAGAATATCTGAAAATGCTTCAGTCGCGTATCAAACTATTAGCTTGCACATTCCCTTCTTGCTTTAAAGATTTTTTGAGCAGAAGGAACTCACAAGACACACTAAGAATGCGCCTCTGGCCACGGCTCCGACGACACAGAGAAGTGGTGATTCATTCATGTCCCATGGAGAACTCGCACAAAATTTATAAAACTAGTGGATGGCTACAACGGCATTTATTAACTGATCATCGAACCCAAGGTAATGGTACTACGAACATCCAAGTAGTACAAAGAGAAGAAACAGAAAGACGTACTAGACCTTTGAACTTGAACGCAGAACATGATATGCCAGTGTCTGTCGGTGTAACTGATGAGGACTGTCCAAGACTAATCCCTAGTGTGGTGCTGAAATTTCGGTTGGATGTTTCATTGCCAGTTTCCCCATTGCGCTAAGTGCGTTTATACAGCCAAAAGTCTCCAGAATCACGGAACGAATCACTGGTCATTTCTCAAAAGAAGCCGAAGCGTGACCGTGCATTTGAAGCCATGTGAGAGGATCAGAAAACTTTGTATTTATCAAATGGTTTCTACCCGATACAGAGTCTATGATTCACTACCCTGTGCGCCAATGCTGAGTATTATTTGTAATACACAGTTATTCGTAACAGTATGGGAAGGCTTATTATTATTTAAATATTTTACTTATAGTAATTTTCGATTATTTTTATTTGTTAATTTCAAAAAAACACAGTACATAATATCTCAATCGTATCGAATGAAAAAAAAGTTCGAAACTCGCCTTTAAATTAATCATTTTTGTAATGCTTATTGGCAAATTTCTAAATGAATTCTTCGACAGCACGAGTACTCCCAAATACGCGAGATCATCCGTACTGCCACCCGACTCGAATCCCGTCAATCGATTGTGACTGACATTCAAGCAGTACTTGCGGAGCACTTTACAGAACGAGAATACGCCTCTGGGAATCTGGAATTTTACGCCAATTAAAACTAATAACATAAGATATTCGATCAAAACGGACACTCTTCCCTATCGCCCCTACTAAGAAAAAGATGTTTTCCCAAATCTTCATCAACATTATTTATTAAATGATTTATCATTATTTTTGTATTAACATCTATTAAATAATAAAATAAAAACTAAATAAAAAATAATGAATTAAATCATAAAAATAAATAATTCAGTATTAAGAAAAATCAATCAAATAAACAAGATTAATTAAATAATAAAAGTAAAATATAAAAATACTTTTTTTAAAAAACAACGTTTATTATTTATATGAGGAGTTAGTTAAAATTTTTTATATTTTCCAAATAGTTTATAAAACTACTTATTATTAAAATTCCAACAAAAATTAAATAATTACGTAAAATATAAGAATAAAAAAATTTAAAAACCTTGCCTTTATTTTTCATGATGTTTGCTTATGATCTTGGTGTATATACAGTGAAGGACAAAAGTATTTGCTCAGATGTATTTTTAACATATTTATGAAATATAAAATCACAAAAACATAAAAATAAATATATTCTTAATTCTCGTTCTCGTCTACATGTATTTGATATGCTTAATTTTAATTTTGGTTAATTTTTATTTATTAAACAAGAAAAATTCGAAGTCGATTGACCAAAGTAGTTGCTCAGAAAGATTTATTTATTTAAAAGACATAAAAACACTTTAATAATTTGTCCATAAGCCTTTGTTTTTAACTAATTGATCCATTCTACGTGGCATAGACTCAATAAGCGAATTACAATACTCATTAGTTATTTTTTTCCAGCATGTTTTAATACCTTCAATTAAATCTGATTTTTTTTATTTCCTCTGATTTAATCAAGGTTTTAAGCTTGAACCAAAGGTTTTCAATTAGGTTTAGATCCGGACTTTGGCTTGGCCAGTCTAAAACTACAATATTTTTTTTGGTGAGATACTCTTTCACCTTCTTAGCTGTGTGCTTTTTATCATTATCATGCTTGAATATGTAATCATCTTTAAATAAACGAGCTGATGATGGAATCATATGCTGAGAAAGCATTCTGATATACATATTGGCATTCATTATACCTTCGATTATATGTATATCACCAACACCAGCTGAACTGAAACATCCCCAAGCCATAACAGAGTCATCATGCTTGACTGTTTGCTTCACATGTTTTGGTTTAAGAAGTTCTCCAGGTCTTCTCCAAGTCCAGACCTTTCCATCACTGCTTCTTCTATTTAATTTTGTTTCGTCTGAAAACAAAACACGTTTCCAATCTTCAACTGCCCAACTTTGGTGCTTTAAACCAAATTGATACCTTGCTTTAATATGCTTTTTGGTCAAGAGCGGCTTTTTCAGTGGTGCTCTGCCATGTAAACCTGCTTCGTGTAGTCTTCTTTGAACAGTTTTTGCACTCACATGTGCAATATTTGTTTTCTTTAGCTTTTCAGCAACGTCTACAGCATTTGGTTGATTTGATTTTTCAATTAAATCAACTATTTTCTTGTCTATCTATGCTGTAGTCGCCCTGAGTCTACCTGTTCTAGGCTTGTTATGATAAGTGCCAGCCATTTTAAACCGTCTTAAGGTATAATTGACAGTGGAAAATGGAACACTCAGCTTCTTTTCAATTTCCCGACTTGAATAACCTTCGTCTTTAAGAGTTTTTATTGAAACTCTAAGAGCAAAGTTAATTTCCCGGTTTTCGTCATTAAGGCTCTTGGAATAAAATTTTATATAATATAAGATTAAAAAACCAACTTGACACTCAATAATAACTTTATTGATTGATTCTACGATTTTTTCTATTAAATTATAACTTTAATTTTTAAAAAAGTCGATAATTAATTCTGAGCAAATACTTTTGTCCATCGACTTTTCCAATTTTTCTTGTTTAATAAATAAAAATTAACCAAAATTAAAATTAAGCATATCAAATACATGTAGACGAGAACGAGAATTAAGAATATATTTATTTTTATGTTTTTGTGATTTTATATTTCATAAATATGTTACAAATACATCTGAGCAAATACTTTTGTCCTTCACTGTAGATCTATATAAATAGTATGTTTTCATTTTTGATTTTATCGATTTTATTTACTTATTTATGGACAAATAAATAAATATCAAAGAGAATTTCCTTTATAGGAAATTAGAAATTTGTTTTTTCGACTAAATTGGTTCAGTCATTGTTATTTTGGAAATTATTAAAATAGAATCTTTAAAAAAATTGAAAATTCTTATGTTGAAAATTTAATTCGACTGATTGGGGAAAAGTTATTCATATAAGAAACAAAAAAAATTGGAAAAAGACGTAGCATTAGAAAATATAACAAAATAACAAAAAATGATTTTCAATTTTAAATTATTGTTTATTTTTAAATAAATTATGTTATCAAAATAAATAATTATTAGAATATAATAAATCGTGAGTCTTCGTCTTTTGCATCAAGAAAACAAGAAAAAAAAGATTATTTATTTGCAAAGGGAGATGAAGGCAAAGATAGGTTCACTATCATAATGCCGTAATTCACTTTGTCGTAATTCAAAATGTCGCAGTCATATTTTAGGGGAATAAATAACAATAAAAACAGTAAAATAGTAAAATTTATAACACAAAACAAGTCATATGCAAGAAAACAGAATTGAGATTGAAACAGGTAAATCAAGCATTAATGTTTTAATGGTTTTTATATCGTCAACTTATTGTGACAGGTAAATCATGCATGGCTATTTATAATGGATACTTATACATTAAAGATATTTTGAGAACACATATATCGCTAGAACAGGCGTTACAAGAGGTGCAAACATTTATAATAAGTTGTTGGAATTGCTATCTCAGAACATTGAATAATTTGCCTGGTACAAACAACTCAGTAGAAGGTTGCCATAATGCCTTCAATAAAATGGTCAAAAGTAGGTTGCATCTTTCCTTATCTTCAATAGTAGGTGAAATTCAACTCGAAGAGAATATGGTTTTTGATGATTTTACCAGAGTTTCTAACAATATATCAGCTTTTCCTGATGGAAAAAAAGTATAATGTTTATAATCGTAATATTTTGTCTATAGTAAGTGGTTATCAATCTTCTGCAAGGATAAACTATTTAAAAAAATATTGAGTGGTGCTTAATACTTTGATGCAGTCAACATTCTATAATTTCACAGACAAAATGACAAAGCCAAAAATGTCACACTGTTAAGATAACCATTTTTTATAATTTCACGGCCTTAAAAACATACTTCCTATAAAACTAGTTTTTTACTATTTAAAAAACTGCATGTTTTAATTAATATGATAAAATCTTGTTTAGTAATAATTAAATTTTGAATTCTGAAAAGTAAAGGAGTTTATTTATTGTCATTAATTTATTTTTCAGTTTAAGAAAACTAATAGTACAACACTCCCAATATAAAGAATTTTAACAAAAATCTTTTCACCCCCAAATAGTACTTCAAAAATTCAACCTCTAGATGCGGGTTTTATAGCAGCATTCAAAAGAAAAAAGAAAACATTTGTTATAAAATGTTTTTTTATGAAAATTACAAGCTTAACAAAAATACTACAAAAATAAAACTTTAATAAAATTTGTGGCAAAGGCTTGAGATTAGATAAGAGAAATTACAATAAAAAATTGTTGGAAATATATTAATACTTGGCTAATTTACGATAAAGAATCTTTTGACATGAACGAACAAAAAAATAAATATTTTCCGGGTTTGGTTTCACAACCAATGACATTTGAAGAATATATTTCAATAGAAAGAGAAGATGATGAAGTGAAGTAAAATGAAATGAAACCCTTAGATAATAGCGAGAACAAAATATGAACTGAAAGATTCAAAAACCTGAAACAAACTTCGACATTCTTAAACCCGCTAAAATAATGTTTTATAAAGTTTTAGCCATGAAATTTTTTATTTAATAAATTTATTATTTTAAATGTTTTTAATAAATTTTTTAATTAAAATTATTAGGTTCGTGATTGAAATCAGAATGCATAATTTTGCAAACTTTATTTATACTACAATTTTCATTTTTGAAACAAATTTATGAGGAACTATTTCGATTACATAATCCAGATCTAAAAATTCTAAATATACATAATAATATCGATAAATATATAAATATGTTATTTTATTTAATTTTGCATAAATTTAGATCTTTAAAAATATTTTAAAAATTCAATTTAAACATAGTGATTATTAATAATTTAAACTATAAATTATTTCTCTTTAATAAAACCTTTTATTTGTTTTTAACAAAAATTTGCAAAAACTATTTACAACTTTAAGATACAATTCACAAATTTGAAATACAGAAAATATTATTTTTATTTTTGAAATACAAATCAAAATTTTTTAAAATACACAAATATTAATCAATATTTAAATTTATTATTATTTAATAGAGATTTTAATTATAAAATTTTTAATATATTTATATATCTATATTTTATCAATTATTTATCGAATTAACTTTTTAAAATTAATTAAGATATTTTTTACTTATAACTGTTTAAAAACTTTTGGTTTTAAATATTTATTTTAGAGATTATTTATAACAATTAATTATTTTCAAATTTTAAAAGAATGATTCATTTCTTTTTTTAAGAATTTAAAAAGATTTTTATTTTAGAGAATTCTTTCATTTTAATTAATCGATCTTTATTTTTGATTTAAAATTTATTTAAGAAACGATTTTTTAAAAATATCGAAAATTTAAAAATATCAAAAATTCAAAGTTCACCAAAAAGAACCCCGACAAAAATCATAATGAAAAAAAATTGCCCAGTGTTTAAAATTTGGAAATGGTGAAATAGCACCTTTTGTAGGATTGGGTGTAAAAATAGAATTCGGCAATTACAAAAATTCGGCATCACACATTTTGAAGACTTTAATCAATTTTCTCCAATCTTTGTTCATTTACTCATTCCCGATGACAATAAATGATAATGTGAAAATTTGATCAAACTAGGAAATCAAAAAATTTTTGCATAAAAAAACGCTTTACGATTATCCGCAAATGTTTAAACTGTGTTAAATTCAAACTTATTAATTTTATTGATTTTTATTAATTTAAATTTTTATTGATTATTTTTATTAACATTTTTATAAATGAATTTTTTATAAATTATATACTGAAATGGTCAAAAAGAAGGTGCGTTAAAGATGTGTGTATGCTCGTTCCCGTGTGTAAATTAGCGTGTATCGGGGTAAAACATAATACAGTGGGTTACATTTAACAACAGCAAAAATGACATAACATCTAAATTGATGAACATCATTTTTATGATATATTTTTATGTACTGTCGCTGACAGTTTTCTTTTTGATAAAATAATTTCCAGCAATTTTTGACAAGTTTCGAAACGCTTTTCGACTTGAATTTGTGTCAATTCATGAAGCACTTCTCGACATCGTCTATTGACCTTGCCAAGAGCGTGAAGGTGTCGTACAATGGATGTTTGAGGAATATCGAGTTCGGCCGACAATCTGCGAGTACTTATTGACGCATTTGTCTCGACGGCTTCACGAACTTCTCCGGAATCTACGGTGATAGGTCGGCCTGAACGTGCATTGTCTCCGACGTCAATGTCGCCTTCGTTGAACCTTGTGAAATAATTTTGTGACCACATTATCGCCTTCAACTTCGCATATCTTCTTTGTTGTTGCAGTTGCGTTTAAGTCATGTTTCCAGTAATGGTGTAAAAGAACACGAATTTTAAAATTTTCCATGATTTTTCTAAAAGACCATAAAAATTATATTAGCGACTAATTAGAAGTTTTAATATATATTGTGATAGAGCAGTTCAAGAGCTTTAAAAACATATAACACATTTATATAAAATATCTTTGCTTGGTAATAAGAAACAATTGAACAAAAAGACGTAGAAAATACGAAAAGACTTTTTTCGAAAAATAATGGCGGTTTTTGAGCTTTATACTTTGATATGTATATAAGTTTAAATGCAGATATTATTCGAAATCGTATGCCTAGCTGTATATTCCTATAGCCATTATTAACATATTGCTGTTATTTTTTAGAATATTTACGGTGCTAAATTAATAATGGAAAAATTAAAATTCGAGCAATTTTCTTG